>CM035428.1:116847172-116859672 GCA_020310875.1 Ceratopteris richardii
AGAGTATGGTATATATGCTCTCATCTTGAGTTCAGGATTCTCTCAAACTTTGAGAAAGATTGAGTTTTGGACACCCCCAAAGTAGCCTTTTGTTATGATTTTTTACATGATTTTCAGGAGCTATTTTGATACATAGCCTTTTTGGGAAGGGAAAAAGAAGACGTATTTTTCATAGATTTATGAAAAAAACCATGCACACCTATAGTCTAGCACATTGACTTCCATATACAATCAAGAAATCCAAAAGATACCTCAGTTTGATGGGAGTTTGAAGCTCCACAAAACCCCCTTCCATCACAGTTTGACAAAAATTTCAGCACCTAAATTTGAGGAATTCCCATTTTGGAAGAGGGAAAAATAGGTGCTATAGCTATGGATGGATGGGAAAAAGTATATATACTGAGAATATGGTGTATGGACTTCTTAGGCGAATCATTAGATTCATTGAAATGATAAGTGAAGGAGGAATTTTACTTCCTCAAAGACCCCCTTCCCGCACTTTTTGGAAAATTTCAGAAATTAATCTTTTGCCAAACTCCACTTCTTGGAGTAAGAAAAAGATCATTTAGAGGCTTCCCATGGATTATTGTGTATAATCCAAGAGAAATCCACACTTAGAGTGGATTAAAAAATTGCTAAGAGCTCCCATTCAAGTTTTTGTATAAAAGCAAAAATCTTGATTTAGGCCTATTTTGGGGAGTAAATTAGCATGTATGAAGGGAGGATTTGGAAAGGTAAAAAATGGCTCAAGCATCTTCATATACCCCTCTCTGAGATTATGGAGAGAATTTTAGGATTTGCATGATGGAAGAATGTTTTTGGGCACCCCAAAAATCACATTTTTACACTTTTTCCAGCCCCTCCAACAGTCCACTAGTTGACATGTCCCACTTAGAATGGCCATATCTTGGGCTAGGAAATTCCAAATTGGACGTGCTACGGCTCGTTTCGAAGAGAACAAGGTCTACTTTCAGTTTATGAGAAAAAATTTTGGAAAGTAAAAATTTTTGCAGGTCTGAACAGCTCTGCAAAATCTGAACAGTTTTTGGCGACTACCTTCCGGGAGCCATATCTTTCAAACCGGGAAGGCGATTTGAGTAATTTCACTTCGACCTATTTGCACATGCTTTATATTTCAGTTTATGAACATTTGCAGGTCCTAAAGTGATTTTTGCAGGTCTAAAGAAGGATTACTAATGCATTTTTGAGCTAAATTTGCATTATTTTTGTAATCACCTGACCATGCTTTATATTTTGAGGAGTGCTCCGATATTTTTGGACACTTCAAAGTGTATGTTAGGACCTGAGGAGGAAGGTGCAGAGGTCTCGAAGCTTGTCGAGAGCGATTGGATGCATGCAATTCCAAAATCAGACTACTCAGGGATGTATATTTTATGCTTTCTGGCATTTTATTTATGTTATGGCATGTTCTGTATTTACATGCATGAATGGGATTGCATACATCAAGTGTTGATCATTGTTTAAGCTCTTAAAAGTATGGATCAACATGCAGGAAGTATACTTTTTGATTGTTTGCAGGAAAGAAGATTACAGAAACCATATGGCTATGCAACACCGGGAATGGTTGCTAGCAAATATTTTTGTGTTTTTGCAGGTCATGGAATCCATACATAAGTTTATGGCGTGCATGCCATGGGCCTGTCAAGCCCTATGTTTTTGGGTGGCCTGAGTGCCACTGAGCTATGGTTTAAATTTTTTTGGAATTCCATTTCCTGGGGAAATGCTGTCGAAATTTTTCTTACCGCATGGCGTTATATACGCACTTGCTTTTAGGTAAGAGTATTATGGCATCGTAGCATGCCCTTTCTGCAAACATCAATAAGTTTTAGGCATGCTTATAAGCATGTATTTGATGGACTTAGGACCATCAGAGTATTATATATAAGGCAACTTCAGTAGTAACAGGATCCCTACACATAATCCTTATGGATTTAGACTATAGGATTGCTAACGGAAGGAGCTACACCTTCACCATTAGTAGTGTGCACAAGCAATCCTATAAGTTTAGGAAGTTGCATAGAGGCACGGGAGATACAGCTTGATAATCTCCAAGGTAGTGAAGATTAACTTATCTTCACAAGAGTCTCACATGAGGATTAGGAGACTACGGGGTATCATGATGCATACCCAAAGAGTGACTAGTTTCACTCATACACATCACTTGAGCAAGTAGTGAAGCATTTTTTGCTACACTACTAAGGAAACAAAATGGATGGGATCATAAAGATGGGTTTCATGAGATAGCATCGACGGATGCTTATGTGATTCGAGTGATGGTTAGGAAGGTCATAGGCATGGCACTAGCTCTATGATATAGAGCATAGATCCCTTAGTAAGGAATAGTTGGGGTACCCAATACATATATATGTATATCGGGATCTATAGAGAGGTACTTAGACCTAGTCTTTGTACCTAGGAACAAGCTGGTTTGGAACAGAAAAGGGATATCCATTGTCACTTATTGACTAGAACCAAACTAACTAGTTCAAGAACATGGGACTCATTTCAGTCCATTGATATGATTTTAGTATATGGGATTCATTGGAGTCCACCTACATATTCCATTATATGGAATAGATATTCGGTTTAGTGTAGGTATGACACCGTGAATTGGAAGAAGTTTTCACTGGTATGGGACGGTGGAAACGACTTCCCTTTGAGCACTCTTCTTCTATGGCCAGGAAGAAAAGGACTCATCATTCATGGCGTCATGTCTCACTAGATCAGAGGAGAGCTCTTAGTAGACATCTCCTTAAGATTGGGAGTTATCTTTCACAGTATGGGAAGATTTATTCTTCCAGTAGAGAATGTGGTAGGTGATTTTATCACCATGGGTATCACATACTCATTTTTCAGTTTTTCAGGAAGGATAATTCCATCAGTTTGATTGGATCGTATAGATCCATGCATACAGTATGGTTGACAGAGATAGTTCTTCACTATGGATACACATATCTTTACGGTATCATGTCACATCATTGCTGACCATTTTAGCAGAGGGCTTTGACCCTTGTAAGGAATTTATTTCCTCCACTCTTCACTACATACACCTTCATCAGTTACGGGAGATCTGTTCTCCATCTTCATAGGAATATGTGATGAGGGATTATGCATTAGTTATGGAAGAGAGGACTAAATAAATTCATGAGTTTCTCTTTTAAGGTAAGGAGAAAGTGGGAATCAGCTCAGAGATCCATGAGGGATCTTACTTTAGTTCCGTACTCTCACTTTAGCTCCTATTCTTTGAAAGAGAAAAAAGGAAAGGAAAATATAATTTCTTCATAGGAGAAGAATAGAGTATGTTTTTCTTTAGATAGAAGAGGTGTTCTGAAAACATCTCTTAATCTATATTTGAGAAGGAATTCATTTCCTCTACTTTTCCATCTAATTTTCCTTCACATGGGAGTATGATTCTCCACTATTTTGGAAGGAAAAGTATGGAGAACTTATGTGCATGTTCTCACCTATGGATGAGTAGAGAAAATGGATTCAACACAATCTTTTTCAACAGAATCTCTTTCAAAGGGAAAGGGAAAGTGGAATAGGTTCCACTGCTAGAGCTCTTTTCCTTAGAAGAGATTGAATAAAGAGAAAGACATGGAGAGAGTTTCACTTTCTCACTTTTAGGTTGTCTAGATAGGAGTGGCACTCTTCTATCAAAGGCAAGAGGGAGATCAGTTAATCATGATGGTTAGAATGAGTCTCACTTTTAAACTCTAGAAAGAAGCAGTTATGCTATTTTCAGTGATGGTCTTTGACTAGATGAGATAATCTAGTTATTGACATTAGTTAGACTGGGAGTAGATTGATGATACTTCTCTTTTGAGTTTCCAAGAGATAGGGATATATCTAACCTATTATGGTACCAAACTCTTAGTTGGTGTTACATCATGAGTATGATGAGTAAACATCAGTTAGGAGGATGGGTACTTAGGGATTATCTGAATCTCAAAGGGAATGCTTTTTGCATTCATATGGCAAAATACAGGGAAGAGAAATATTAAAGTTTGCACTAGTGCCAATAGATGCTCTTCCAATAGAACGTAGTCCAATGGTAAAGGATGACAAACCACAGACTTCTTGGTTGGTGAAATGTAGAAATTACATTTTACCACCGTGAGTTAGATGATGGATTTGCATACTTCACAAGGTAGTTTAGACAAAACTACTACTTGTGATTATACTCAAGGTTAGGAAGACCTAGAGTGGTATGAGGGCAATCTATCATTTAGTCTTAGATGGGTTTGGAGTCACTTGTTATGGGACTTTGTTCTATACTTCAGAGGATTTTATGGTTTATTATCTCCACTATGATACGGTCAAGCTTATAAGTTTGGCACTTTACACTTTCTTTTCATATTATTACTCCATAGAGGATACATCATATGGACTTAGGTCATTTGGATGATGTAGTAAGTTATGGGAGTGATAGTTTGGAGGTGAAGTGTACATGGGAGATAGTAAGCACCATTTAGACGGTTTCCCACCTTTGAGATGATCTCATTTGAGGCTTCTTAAGGGGAAGGATATGGGGAAACAACACACAGAGATGACCATGTACATAGAGTACATGGGGTTCAGGGGAGTCCGAGCACTTACTTCTACCAATATGGACATTTCAACTACATTTTCGAGGACGAAAATGTTTTCAAGGGGAAGGAAATGTCATATGATATTCATTGGGTGTGGATCACCATTTGGAGAAGGATGCCACATGGCATCACACGGGTATTTATACCACTTGGTAGAAGATTTAAGGGAGATCTCATCTGGATCTAGGGAGAAGCTCGGCGGTCGGGTGGATGAATGCAAGGAAGACTCTGTGTGATCGGCGTTCGCGGACGCAAGCTGAAGCAAAAAAAGTTTTATTACACCTAATAAGGAACAGAGCATCTTCTTTTGAACTTGCATAGATTCGGTACTTTAATTCTAAATGGACAATCCCACATGTTTATAGCTTTTAGAAGTCCTACTTAGTGTGTTTAAGTGCTAGAAAGTAAGCCATTTTCTTAAAGTATCCCCTTTGCTTGCTCTTTTGTTGTTTTTGAGTAGGCATACCTCTTTGTGTGTGTAGACAATGTTGGAACTCCCTAATGCTGAGTTGTCAAATTTTTTTTGCTCCTTCCTTAGGATTCCATTTTATGTCATCTTTGTGTCATGAATAGATACTATATTTTATTCTTTCTTCACCAAGTCTTGGGTTCATTCTCTGTGTAATCTATGAGAAACATGCAAAATAATGAAATCTAATGATTCATATCTCTCTCTATGTGAAGGCTTTAGTAGAGTTATCTAGCTCTGAGTTGTAAGCATTGATTCTACTTTCATATTTATCCATTTTTTGTGATTTTGGTGTCATTGGGTAGACATTATACTTCTCTAAAGAGATGCAAATAACTCTACTTGTCGAGCTCACTCGTGCTTGATCATTGCATAGGGGTTGAGATACATCCTCCATTAATGGTATCAAAGCATCAAGACCATCATTATGGGTCTAAGGGAAGGAAGAGGATCTTTTGGAGTTGTTAGAGAAAGAAGGCAGCTACATCTCAATATTTCTCAAGCTCAACCATCAAAAGGCCAAGAGATTATTCTTCATTCTCTCACAACAAATTAGCAATGCAATGATTGAGCACATATAGGATTTAGATACATCGATGAAGGTATAGGAGACCTTTGAGTATCCTTACTCTACATCCACAAAAGCTAAGAAGATACAACTGAAGAACAAGCTCAAAAACTTAAGGAAGTCACCAAGCAACAATATCAATGATTTCAATTTAAAGGTAAAGGAATTAAGTTATGCATTAGGCTCCATTGGTTGTCCTATTGATAACGATGATCTAGTACATTATACCCTCAATGGACTAAGGGATGATGAAAATTTAAAAGCATTCTTCAGTTTATGTAAAGAGAGAACCTACAAAATTTTGAATAACTTGTGGCCTTGAAAATCACAGAGGAGATGAAACATTGGAGGTATCAAATAAAGGAGCAATGAGGCCCAAGTGCTCTATGCACGTAAAGGTAGGAGCAAAAGAAGAGGACAAGGTAGAGTAAAGGAAGACGAGGGAGAGGCTAAGGTCAAAAGCAAAGACAAGAGCAATGAGTCCATTCCTCATCACAAAGAGGAAGGGGAAGATATAGAGGAAGAGGAGGAACACAAAAGCAATCTAGAGATGGAGTCAATTCAATGGTTGCTACGTATGTAGCAAGCATGAACATTATGCAAGGGATTGCTATCAACAAGGAGGCAACAATCAAATATACAATTCATACGAGGGACAAGATAACTATGCATCTACTTCATCAAACAATAATGTTGAAAGCATATTAGCTATGATGCAATTTTTACATCGTAGAAACTAGGTGCAAAATAAATGGTACATAGATGGTGAATGCAACAATCATATGAGATGCAACAAGAACTTCTTCTCCAAAATGCAAGTTCCATCAACAACGGGCCATGCGGAAATAGGTGATGACACCTCTCACACTATTACACAGATATGTGATGTTATGTTGGATGGATCACAAAAGTCAAAGTGCTTGAGGGATGTGTTCCATGTACCCACTATCACAAAGAATGATGTATGAGTGGGACAATTGGTGGAGAAGGACTATCAAGTTAAGTTCACTCAAAGGGGGTTTTTTCTCAAGAACCACAACGATGGCTACAAGGTGATTGAAAGATGAAGGAAATAAAGAAGGAACTTCACACTTGAGGTAAATCCAAACCCTAATACTAAATTCTATTTCTCATTTGGAAATCAAAGGATTGCAAAGATCAAAAAATGTGTGTTCATAGGATATGCAAGTGAGCAAAAGTGATATAGGCTCTACAATCCAATGACAAAGGATCTCAAAATCTCAAGTGATGTGAAGTTTGATAAATTATTACCATGGTATGTACCTTTGGAACATATGCAAGTTGAAGACGAAATTGAAGCTAGGAGCAACAATGAAGAGGAAGACACACAAACATACATAGAGTTGAGTGATCCTCAAGATTCAAATATGGATAAAGGCTCATCAAGATCAGCATCTTGGAGTGGAAAAATAAAAGGTAAAGAGAAGGTTTTTTGAAAATAAAAGTCTCACATGTGGATGGACATGAATGTAGATGAACGCCACGCATTCGAAAAGGGGAAAACCTCATGGGCTACCATCAAAACTCCAAGGCAAAGAAGATTCATCCCAAAAACAATGAGAAGAAAGGAGATCAACAAGGCCATGGTATCCAAAATAAATGCTTACATATGATTCTTTTATTGCAAAACATTGAAGTCATAAAAAATCAAGACCTACATGCTATGAAGATGCAAGCAAGTGTAGGGAATGACAAGAAGCTATGATGAGGAAATTCAAGCCTTGAAGGACAAGAACATATGAAATAGTTCCGAGAATCAAAGGCATGATGGTAATATACAACAAATGGGTGTTCAAGCTCAAAATGAATTTAGATTGGAGCATAAGAAGGTACAAGACAAGCTTAGTTGCTAAAGATTTTGCTCAAGCACATGAAATTGAATTTGAGGAAACCTTTATTCCTATGGCTAAGTACACCATAATTAGAACTTTGATTGCTTTGGTTGTAAGTTAGGGTTGACATATATATCAATTAGATGTCAAGAATGCCTTCTTGAGTGGAGAGCTAGAAGAGATAATGTATATGGATCAACCCCTCGGATTTGAAGATTTCAAGAAATTAACTCATGTGCTTTACATGAAATCAAGCAAGTCCAAACGGGCAATCTTGCATGTTTTCTAGTTTGTAGAAATTATCCTTAGTATGTTGGAGTGTTAGCAAGCAAGCCCCTTGTTTTCTCTTTTGTTGTTTTCCAGTAGGCATACCTCTTTGTGTGCACAGGCAATGTTGGAACTCTCTACCCTAAGTTGTCAACACTGTTTCTTCTTCATTAGGAATCCATTTCAGGTAATCCTTGATTCATTTAATCGTAATATAGCCTATTTTGCGCTCACCAAGTCTCAACTTCATTCCCTAAGTAATCTATGAACAACATGCAAAGAAGGGAACTACAGTAATTCATATCTCTCTCTATATGAAGGTTTTAGTATAGCTATCTAGCTCTAAGTTGTAAGCATTCATTCTACTTTCATATTTATCTATTTGTCGTGATTTTGGTGGCATTGGATAGCAATTACAATTCTCTAAGGAGGCACAAAGAATTCTACCTATGAAGGTCAACTCGAGCTTCATCATTGCATAGGGGTTGAGATACACCCCCATCATGCATGTGTAAGTGTGTGTGCAAATGTTTCTCTATTTTTTTCTCTACCTTATTCACATGGAAGGAGATAGTGAGTTTTGTAAGCATTTTCAATATTAGATGACCTCTACATATAGAAAAGGTTTTTTATTGAAGAACTTGTCAATCAAAGCCCACTTTTGATCAAAAGAGTTTGCGATGGAAAATTATTTCAAATGGACAGCCTTTCGAAAGCTTATTAATCCAAAAATAATTCAGTCAAAAACATCAAAAAATCCGAATTCTATTCAATACTTATATGACTTTATGTGTATTTTTGCATTTTATTGTGTTGTACATTGTGGAGAGGTGGGAGCTCGGGTGGGAGCCTATTGGTCAGGAAATCTGCATATTGCTCCAGAAGGAAATGGAAGCTCGGATGGCCAATCTTTGCCTCGTCAATCTGGGCTGGTTCCTCTTCTTACTCCACATGGCATAAGACACATAGATGTGACAGTGGTTTTGATGCATGGTTTGATGAAGAGGCATAGTGTTTGAGCCTCTACTTCACACTTTTGTTTGTGATGATGATTGTTGTGGCTGCCCTTATTTTGATGCCCATGTTTGTGTGTTGCCTGGGTTCAGGCTCCTCTCTGGGCAGGCTGATCCGGTGGCAGTCGACCACAATGGACTGCCTGTTTTGATCCAGTACCATCTTGTCTCCTCCTTTCCCATAATAACTGATCAGTGTTGATCCATGAAGGAGAGCCCATGATGGCCTCGAAAGATTTCATGGGGATAATGAGAAAGTCAAGGCTCCCAAATCATTGACCCAAGTAAATTGGTACCCCCTTAGCGTGGCGAACATTGTTATCCTTACCTTCAACAAACAAGACGGACATTCTAAGTGGTTTTCTTAGTTCTAACACGAGGTGTCTAGCACAATCGGGGGTCATAAAGTTATGTGTTGCTCTAATGCTCAACATCATAGGGACATCTAAGCCTCTGATTTCGCTCATGATGAATACTTGCTGCACAATCAATAGGGCGATCGGGTTGCACTAGGCCTCACCCCGTGGGAACACCGATTGAGGTGGATCCGCATCGTCCAAGTTACTGTTATCAATCTCTATGATCCTCAGTCCCGATGATGATGCCTCTTCATGTGAAGGGCCTCGTGTGGATTAAGCCCTTGTGTCCTTAGGTTGGCATCGACAGGTGGGATGGGTGAGTACCTCGACAAAAGCGACACACAAGTCACAAATCTTGATGAGCCCAGTCGGTCTTGGTCGGAGACCTTCATCTAACATCTTGAGGTGCAAGGAGTGCACATTGCCCGGTGTTCTATGTTTGACCCTCACCCCAAGGATAGATACTCAATCTGTTTACATTGTGGTTGGCTTTGATTGGATGAGGCATTGCAGTCATGTTTGCTCGCTTGCCCTTGGTCGTTGGATTTAGATTGCCGATTTGAGTAGGCATCGTTTAGGCATTCGGCTATGCTGGTGGCTTCCTCCCAAGTCTGCGAGTTTTGCTTCTCGAACTCCATGCAATAGTAGGGGGAACACCAGTAAAGGAACCCTTGGAGTGGGTCCATCTCATACATGTCCGAAATGCGGAGCATGACCTTCCCATATTGCGAGATATATGGTCCGATGTATCTATCTTGATGCAAGTTTTTTCACCCATCCCTTGCCTGGAAGGCCTCATTGCGAGGGATGAAGTGGTCGGTGAGGACGATCTTGAACTGAGTCCAATTAGCCCATGCTTCTTTTGCTCCATGTACCAGCACAAGGCCTCATCTTTTAGGAATTGGCCAGTGATGTGCACCTAGTTGTTGCGGCCAACATGGAGCATTTGGAGGTAGTTCTCTATTGCATCAATCCACCGGTTGACTTCAATAGAACTACGATCACCTTGGTACTTGTCGGGAGGGTTTGGTTTGAAGAGGCCAAGGGAGTCTGGGACATCGATGTCCTTCGGTTATAATTGGTTAATAGGGGAGGGGTTGATGGAAACTAGTTCCGATTGAGTTTTTTTTTTCGAATTCCGTTATGGGTTAGGTTGTGGGTAGGGTTGGTTGGTTGGTTTGGAAGTGCTTTTATTCGACTAGTTCGGCTAACTGGGAGAGAGAGTCCTCCAATCGATTGATGCGATCGGTTACATGGTCATGATCGGATGGAATCGGATGGGGATCGGGTTCGGCATTCAGTTCGGCTTCTTGAAGGCGTTCGTGGAGGTAGGTGTTATCGAGAAGGAGCCGGTTGATCTCGCCTTTGAGGGCCTCTTGTTGAGCCCGATGGCATCTCTGACATTCCATGATGTTCGGGTTGTGGTCCGCGTCCGAATGCATACCGGCAGGGCCATCCTCAAAGTTGTCAGCCGTGATAACAGAGAGCCCGACAGCCTGTGTGGTGGTGGTGGTGGTGGTGTGTGTGTGTGTGTGTGTGTGTGTGTGTGTGTGTGTGTGTGTGTGTGTGTGTGTGTGTGTGTGTGTGTGTGTGTGTGTGTGTGGGTGGGTGGGTGGGTGGGTGGGTGTGTGTGTGTGTTGGTTGATTTGCTGGGGGGGGGGGGGGGGGGGGGGGGGGGGGGGGGGGGGGGGGGGGGGGGAGGCAGCACCCATGAAGAGGATGGGAGGGGAAGGAAAAACGTACATGCGATTTCGAGAGGACTCACCCAAGATGGGCCCGAGACGTTCATGGCACTGCCAGCAGTGGTGTGATGGTCTGCCTGCCCAACGGCTTCCCCTAGGCTCATGCTCTGATACCACTTGAGACGTCCTGGACTGCCCCAAATGCCCAAGGCCCGAAAGAGAACCTAAGGCATGTACAAGAGAACACGTACACAAAAATCCACGGCTTGGATGGGGAGATGGCATCCAGATGCACTAGTACCTGATATAGTTGCGGACAATTCGGCGCAGCAGGGCAAATCGTGCGAGCACCAAAAGAGCTTGGATAGAAATACAGGTGCTGTGACACCTCCCACAGCACCTCCTCCTCCCCCCCCCCCCCCTTTCCCCTCTTCCCTCCATCCTCCCCTCCCTCCCTCCCTCCCTCCCTCCTCCCTCCCTCCCTTCCTCCCTCCCCTCCCCTTCCTCCCTCTGTGTGTGTGTGTGTGTGTGTGTGTCACACACACATATCAATTAAAGTGCATGTGCATGTTCTTTCCATTGCTCTTCTCCAATCTTCCTTCCATTCTCCTAAACTCAATCATCACTGAGGGGAGAGAAAACAGCTCTGCAAAGCTAAGGTTAGAATTGATAAGGACAAATGTGGATGAAAGCACTCGTTAAGATGAGTTAGAAGAAATGTAAACCACCACGGTAGCGAGAAAGAAGAGGAAGAAAGAAGCCACACACTAAGTGAAATGAGGTCTACAATATTAAATTACCAATTTGAATACTGTAGACTCTTGCTGCGAGCCATTGATGTCTCTCCTTTTTTGACCCAGATCTGCTTCTGCTATGATGAAGCTAAGAATTGCAAGAAGTGGCAAGAATAGCTCAAAGAACTTTAATAGAATCATAATTATCAATAATGTATGAATGACAGGTAATAATTGGGCTTATAGAAGTAAAAGAAATTAAGATGGTTCAATCACTAGGTGCAAAGCTAGATTTTCAGCTAATAGATAAACCAGCATAATTCAAGAATTTCTGAAACGGCACTGGATGTGTTTATTGATACAAAACTGTGTAGTAGCCTGGGTGTTTGTAATCATGGACATCTGTTATTCCACTATCAATCTGGCTGGTGAATTCAGTGCATAAGTATTGAGTACAGTTTCTAGCTTGAGAGCACAAATGTACATGACAACAATGATAATCGGGTTACTAAACTACGAGAAATTTGAGATCAATGTCTTGTCTTCAGCCTGACATGCAGTTCAGTTAGACTTCCAACATGGAGAAAATATGAACTAATGATCAAGAGGAAGCTGGTTGTGGTAGCTTCAGTTTTAGGTATTGAAGAATAGCTTTTGTTCCACGATCAAGTACACTTCTCCGGATGCTGAAGATAAAGAAACGAAAAAAAAATATAAAACAGATTGATTGAGTTCTACCATAAAAAGTTTGATTCCCATAATCGCATTATACCTTTTTAAAGGATTTCCATCCAACTTCAGAGCCTGCAAAGAGGTCTCCAGTAAGCCCTGCCAGTGTTCACATACAGCATGAGTGTGTCCATCTGCTAAATGAACCACTAACAAGAAAAACATAAATACAAACCAACTCTGGTGGTAAAGACATGATAGAATTGTCAGAAA
>CM035428.1:116869672-116999672 GCA_020310875.1 Ceratopteris richardii
TTGGAGAGAATACACAGCCCAAGAAGATAGTAAGTACAAATATTCAGGTGATCAGCGTAGGGGCACAAATTCCAAAATTACAAATGCCCTCTACTTCCTGAACTTCAAGTTTCAACCAACCATACAATGTTTACACGCACAAAGACTCCAACCTTCCTACACTAGCTTACTCAAGAGATATTTAATCACTGCTTCCATTGACACTCACAATGCCAAGCTAGTTGATTCCTATTCTCAAGAATGGAGGACTAGTATGGGACTAAGCGCTCTACTCACACACAAAAGTAGAGTGAAATGTTTCAAGTGTTCAGCGACTGTGCATTCGCTTTGATGTTCTTATATAGTTTTCTTGGGACATGTAGGGGATATCTGGCAGCAAAGAAGGACAAAATTAATTTCTTTCCTTTGCAGGTTCACTGGCAAGTACCTTGGTCCACTTAGTGGTTTTCTCCACCACTGCTATCTTCCAAATTCTAGTACCTTGGAAAAGATTGCTCCAGAAGAAGAGGTCTTCCTCGTGCTTTATGATGGCTGGCCCCTCTATCCGTCATCCATCAAGCGAACCGGGCAACTTGGAAAATTGGGCAATTTTGGAAAGTTGGGGAACTTGGGAAGTTGGACAGCTGGGAAAGTTGGACAACTTTGGGCAACTTGGAAAATGGGCAACAGGAAAAATTGGGCAACTTGGAAAGTTGGAAAACCTTTACACAAATTGTTTCATTTGTGAAATTGGTTGATTCCTCTCATCTCCAGGAGCTGGACCCTCTTGGTTTTATCCATTTTCGTCCTCTTTGTTGCTACTTTTGTTCCTTGCTTAAAACCAAGATAACCCCTTGCCCTGCATCTCATAAAAGTAGAAAGGATAAAAATATATCGATCAATGGACTTATCAAATGACTCCTCTACATGTTGTCTTCCACTAAGACATTCTACGTCCTCGAAGGAAATAAAATAGATACATCTGTTCTTTGTTTTCTTCTTTTCTCACACTTTTTTCTTTTCTTTTCATTTTTTTTGTTGGGCCTTGGGGTTTTTGTTGTTGTTGGGGGCGGGGGGGGGGGGGGGGGGGGTCGGTCCTAAGTGGGTCCTTTTTTTTGTCTTTTTAAGTCCATGGCTGGTTCTGTCAGCCTGATAGCCTCTGCATGTTCACCTTCTTCTTCACAAGTAGATACATCATAACATGGGTTTGATGCATGTGTTGCTTCTAACCATTCCAAATGGTCTTGGTCATCAGTGGCTTCGAATCTATTAGTGGCTTTCGTGACTACGATATGTTGTTTTTTGATAATAGTGAAAGAATGAGCATTACCATCAAGAGATCTTCTTCGTTCTAAATGTACTTGCTTCTACAATTGCCCTCGTAAGTTAATCAAAATGGTTTCATTACCTCAATCATGCATAGCTTGGATGTGCCTCAGCCACGGCCTCCCAGTGAGTAGTGGAAAACCTCCAAACTTCATTGTCTTTTGTATGAATGTGTATCTTTTTTTTACTAATACTGTTGTCATCCATTGTACTCTGCATGTTATGAAGGGATATGGTGCTATTGTGAATAAAATGATCTAGAGAAAAAGCCAAGCCTCCCATCTGTACACATATCTTTTCTACAGCACCAAGTGGTTTAACTCGACTTTGGACAGCTAAAGTAATTGTAAACTTCGCTTCACCCGAGAGTTGGAGTCCTAGTATTTGAGAATAAAATCTGGCATTAGATTTATACATGAACCTCCATCTATGATTACTCATCCTTCCACATATAGTGACCGAAAGACAGACTCCTAAAGACAATTAAAGAGTTGTTGATACATGGGTGAAGTCATTTGTAATTGCGGCTTTCATAGGATCTTTTGGGATCTTCCCAAGCCCCGTCAGTTATTGCAAGCATCGTTGGAGGAGTCAACATTTCTATAATCCCTTTGACTTTCTAAATCTTTAAGCCAATCTTAATAGGTCATATAAAGACACCTGCTGGAAGGTGTTCTTTAGTATCCCCTTAGTTTTGATGATGGATTGTGTTGGTAAAGGTAGAGGAGGTTCATAGTTGAATGCAATTCCTTCGTTGTCTCTTCAAAAGCTTTATCAATTTCTTTCAAGACTTCAAAATTCTTCATACCTTGTTATTTTTCTTGCAAGAGCCTTGGCTCTGCTCTCTTGTCTGAGCTCTAGTCTGCATGCCTGGTTCCTAATCCATTTCTTGCAATGAAACAACTTAGTTTCTTGACTTGGGCTGGAACATGTGTTGACCAATCCTTGGTTAAGTTCTTGATTCAATTCTTCTCTGTTGTGCATATGCAAAACAAGTTCCTCCAATCCACGAATTTCCCCAACAAATAGTGGTGTTACCTTCTCTGGACCATACTTTTGAAACGAAACAACTTCATCAAGTTGACCAACTTTAGTTAATTGAGTCTCTTGAATTGGGCCGAAAATGAGGAATAAGGTTGACTTTGTAAAGTGCGTCCACTTTTCAAAAGAACACTTTCATAAAATAGACCGGCTTCATTAAGTTGACTTGTACCATTTCCGTGAAATAGGCCAACTTCACCAAGTCAACCACTTTTCATAAGTTGGTTAACTTGACCATTTTTCAAAAATGGGCAATATCATTAACTTGACCACTTTTAAAAAATTGGGAAGCTTCAAAGTTCAACTTGACCACTTTTCAAAAATTGCACAACTTCGTTACCTTGATCACTTTTCGAAAATTGGGAAACTTCACTAACTTGATCACTTTTCAAAAGTTGGTCAACTTCATTAACTTGACCGCTTTTCAAAAATAGGTCAACTTCATTAACTTGACCACTTTCCAAAAATGGTAAACTTCATTAACTTGAATGCTTTGAGAAAGTCGTCCAAACTGCCTAAGCTTACCACTTTCATGTGGCCCACTTTTCCCAGATGACCTAATAGATTCATAGAAGCCATTTGCTTTGGACAAATCCTTAGAATAATGATCTATTGTCCTTAGACAATGCCTGCAAGATGGAGACCCTTCTGGAAGGGAGCATTTCCCTTGGAAGTCACTATATTCTCCACAGTATAGTTAGTCTTCTAAGTGGAGGTTTTTTATTAGAAGAGTTTACTTGAGTGGTGGTATACATGCTTTCCAGTTGGAAACTTGGATTTGATGACAGGGGTTGATTTGCAAGTACGTTGGGTGATGCCCAATTTGCTTGCATACCTTTCCAAAAACCGAAGACCCTTGCTTCATGACCTTGTTTTCCACAAAATTGACACACCAACCTCTCCGGACAATCTTGAGAAGAATGTCTTGATCTTTTGCATACACTGTACCAAATATATGTTTTTACCTCTTTTTGAGTTCTAAGTTCCTCAAGTTCTTGTTGAAGCTGGGTTGGAGCTTTGTCCCTTCCTTGTCAAGCAACCTTCTCCTCTTGCAAAGCTTTTTGCAACTTCAACGCTTTTAACTCTCTTCTTAACTACGTCAAAGGATCAAAGGTGAATTCATCCATACCTTCATGTTCTTTGAAATGATGTCTTGCTTTCTCGATCCTTGAGGTTGCAGCTTCAAACTCTTCCAAAGACGCATAAGCTTGTGGTAACTCTCTAAACTTTTGCTGAAAAGTTTTTTGTAGAGCTTTTTGTATCCATTTCTTGACTAGAAAATCCCAAGGATAATCAAAAAGACGAAAAACTAATTCTCGCTTTTGTAACTTAAGATTTTCCAATTGATTGAGAGTGTGTTTTGTGGAGCTACCTAGGATAAATGTACTTATGAAGGTAGATTTAAGAGCTTCCAAGGATGTGAAGTATCCTTCATTATACAAATTGTGCCATCGATCTGCGAGTCCTTTGAGGGTGGCCGAAAACAAGGCAAGGAAAGCATCTTCTCATTGATGTAAACCGCTAATTTTACATCGGGACAAGAATCTCCTTACATGGTCATCCTAATGGGGAGCCACCTTGAAGGAAAGGAATTTGATGTTGATGCACAACCATAGGTTAGTTAGTTAAATCATCTCCCACCACTTTCGATTGAGGTCCTTGGTTGTTTTCCATGTCCGTTGGCGGAGGTGTTGAAAGTTGATTAGGTATGCCTTGTGATGATGATGCTTCGAGAAGTGGAAAAGAATGTGGCGGTACTCTAGGAGGGACATAGTGAAATCTCTTCCATTGATAACTCTTTATGCGGGCTTTAATAGGACTAAGAGATCCTTCCTTATCCTTGGAGCCAATGTGAGTCATAGACTATAGCTCTAACACTCCTCATCAACTTCATGCTACAAAGAATCGAACTTTTGAAACTAAATGGAACTATTCTTGAATTCCAATTGCAACCATGGTCCCACCAAGCATGCCAAAATCAGCACTTGTGGATCAATTTCTTGTTCTAGTGCCCTATGTGGTGTGTTCTCTTAAGTGCAATATGCACTATGAGTTGCAATTCAAAAGCTCAAAAAAGAAGAAGGTTACATACAACAAGAACACAATGATAATAGGATAAAAAGCTGCTTACATTGTAGAGAATACAAAGCTCAAGAAGATAGTAAGTACAAATATTCAAGTGATCTACCTAGGGGCACAAGGCCCAAGAATACAAATGCCCTCTTCTTTCTCAACCTCAATCATACAAAGTATACGCACACTAAGACTCCAATCTTCCTATACCAGCTTACTCAAGAAATTACTTCATCTTCTAGAAGGCATGTTCCTGTTTCTGCTCAACAGGAGGTTAGTGAAGAGGAAGAAGGAACTACATCATCAGGAGTCCATACTACTATCTGATCATTTCCTACACAAGAGCAATCCAGATGGGATTCAAGGGAGGCACAAGCGCTTTCATATATTGCTATGAGAGTCAAGAGGCATATTATACCCTAAATCAGGTCATGCAAAACCTCTTGTGAGGCTTAGTTGAAGTTAGAGAATCTCTATTGGAGGTAAAACCCTGCTAGGAAAGCTCACCTTAGGAGACAGCTAGCCAACACAAGGATGAAAGTTGGTGAGTCAATTCAGTCACACATTTTGAAGCTCAAAGTTTACGAGATCAGTTACTCAATGTGGGAGTCAATATTTTGGATGAAGAGATCGTAAACACACTTCTAAACTCATTTCCATCTACATATCGTGCTTTTGTTGCTTCTTTATCTCTCTCTACATGAGGTAGAGAACTTTCATTTGAAGAATTGCAATTCCAGTTACTTCAAGATGAAGATCAACAAAAGAGTATGAAAGAGAATGATGAATCCATGTTATCATCATCAAAGGGTAAGAAGAAGAAGGAGACAAAGAAGGAGAAGAAGAGTCATCAAACTAAGAAGGAAAGTAAGTGTTCTACTCCTAAAACTTCTAGTCCTTCCCCTAATGCTTCCTCTACACCCAAAAAAAAAATTATTACTACATCTACTTCAAAGAAAGGAATTTTCCATTACTGTAAGAAACCCAGATATTTCATAGCAAAATGCAAAACAAAGATTTTGGATGCAAAGAAAAAAACATCTAGTAATAGTGTTGAAGATGAATCAACACCTAAATCTTCAAAGGAAGAATCTTATGCATGTGTTACTATTGAAGAAATAGCTTTTGATGAGATAGCATTAAATGCAATCTCAGATAATCCTTGGATTTTGTTATTCTTGAGCTACTAAGCATATGACAGGTTGCAGAAAGGTATTTTCTTCTCTTGTTAACTCTTTAGGTAGAAGAGTGATCATTGCAGATGGTCATGATTTAGATGTTGGTGGTGTTGGAGAAGCAAACCTAAAGTCAGGAGAAGGTAGAAATTTCACAATTTGTAATATTCTTTAGTACCAGAAATGAAAAAGAATTCGCTCTCTGTATCTACTTTCTTGTCAGATGGTTTTAAAGTTGTTTTTAAGAAATATTCGTGTAAGATCCTCTCACCTAATGAGAAGCATTGTCTATTTCAAGGTGAAAACAGAAGTGGCATGTTTGTATTATCCGAAATTAGTCATGCTAATGTTGCTAGGTCTTCTACACCTAAGGAGAACATGAAGTTATGACATGCTAGATTTGGTCACATAAGTTCAAGGTTGTTAGCAACGTTTTCGCAACGTCCAAGGCAACGTGTTGCTAACGTGTTAGCAACATCGCAACGTTTAGGCCTGGACGTTGCGAAAACGTTGCGAACCATTTCTTTTTTTTTTTCCTTTTATTTATGTAATATGTATTGAATATTTATGATTCATTCTAAATTCCTGAATCTCTATTCACGATGCAGTGATGTCATATGTGTCATATGCACATTGCACATGTATGATGTCACAAATAATCATTATCATGACTCATTCTAAAATTCAAATTCACAATGCACATTCAAGCAACTTACTAGTAACTACTTAGTACTTAGCAATGTTCATGTTGGAACTTGGCACCAGGCAATTCCATTATTTCAAGAATCAAACTTCAAAGCATGTCATATGACATCAGACAAATACATTAATATATATATATACAACTTACAAGTAACATTGGTAAAACAAACTTCAAAGAATTATGACAAAAACATGTCCAAAAGTCAACCTCATCTCAAAATTATGACACTAGTGATTGTCATAACTCATAAGGATATCAGAATCCAATGTCCATAATACATATACATCAATGATCATCATACCATCATGCATGATACAATGATCAATCAATATCAAGTAAATCATAAGTCATAATATCATAATACATATGACATGTCACATGATCGATCATCAATCCTCAAAATCCTCTGAGTCCCTAATAACTATCACCATCATCATGATCATCATCATCACTATCATCATCATCATCATCATCATCATCATCATCATCATCATCATCATGTGGTGCTCAACTAGTAGATGCCTCCATCCTACTAGTAGATGGAACTGGTAAACTATGTGCTCTATGACTAGAACGAGTCCGAGATGCCTTCGTATCATGTTGTGGCACGTTCAACTCCTGATAGAGCATGTCATATAGATCAAGGTCCTCAGTCTGAATGCTAGGTATATCATGGACCCTCTCTATATCAAGCTCATCAACGTTCACCTGCCGCACCTCTGTTGAGTGGCCACCACACTCCAATAAACGCAAGTTGCAATGGCAATAGACAAGCCGCTCCAACTGCTATGTAGATAGTCTATTCCTCTTCTTTGTATGGAAGAGGGCCCATGTACTCCAATTCTTTTCACATGGATTGGCACTACAGTCTTGTGAAAGTATGCGTATGGCTAACTTTCTCTGCAAGATAAAAAAGAAACAGTTCATTAAAAATTAAAGACTCAAGAGGAATGACTCATGAGACTAAGTTATAACTTATTAGTTAAAGACTCAAGAGGAAATTGGAATGACTTACTAGCTCAGGTGTACCAACACCATATCTCTCCCACCATGTCACAGGCATCAACTGCATGCTTCTCAAGTATGTCATGTCTCTACCAAAAAGTCCTTCCTTATTCTGAAACTAGGTGAGCTGAAGCTCCAACTTCCCATGTAGCTCCATATCAGAAGGTCCATACAATCGATCTACATAGTCATTCCAAGCATTCACAAGCTCCATATCCAATGACTCTGATGCAGATCTAGATCTCCATAAAGGATGTAGTAGATTGGCCATCCCATTTATAGGGCGATGAAACCAATCCCACCTCTTCCTTCATATTCCTTTTATTTCCTCTATCCTATGGATAAAAAACAAATCAAGTTAGAAAACAATAAGATTTAAGAATGTTGAAGAGTCAAGACTTGAACATGAATGCTCATATAAAAAATAAAATATGGTTACCCAAGTTTCAACTTACTTCTCCAATGTCAAATAAGGACATCTCCATATAGACTCTCCGACACGATCCATGAACTAATAAACCTGTCCAAGTGTGAGGCTATGCGTATGAGTGAATATAAGGGCTGTAAGGCCAACATTAATCCCTCCACATCCCTCCAAAAACTGTCATCCAAACACACTAATCCCTCCACATCCCTCCAAAACTGTCATCCAAACATGTGCGTCGTACAAGCTCTGCCTTTGAACTAGTATGTCCATCCCAAGCTAACCAATCAGGTGATACAACTGTCTGCATCAGTGCTTGCCTCACTCTTGATAATCTTTCCATGACTATGGACATGTATGCAAATCTGGTCTTCGCGGGCTTCACCAAATCAATATCATTGTAAAACCGAAATATAGCAAGCAATTTTGGTCTCTTTGTTCACTTTTATGCAAGTGGTAAAAATGGTGTAAATCCATGGTATCTTCCCCACATCCTCTATCAGCAAATCAATGCAATGGGCAGCACACGGTGTCCACACAATAGAGGGGAATTCTTCTTCTAGAAGCTTGCCCATAGCCACACAATTTATCTGTGACCACCCAGACTACCTTTTCTACACCAATGTCCATGATAGCTTGACGGATATGGTCATAAATGAACCGGCCTATTTACATATAACACAATGAATCATTAATCAATTGGTAAATTATAATTTATCTTGATTCTTGAAAGCTAAAGCCTAGCATATGCATATGCATATGCATATGCACAATGCATATGCATATGCATATGCACAATGCACAATGCACATGTGTCATGACTCATGCACAATGCACATGCACGTGTGTCACGCACATGCACGTGTGTCACGCACATGCACGTGTGTCACGCAAGTAAAAGCCATTAAAGCCATCTTTATTGGTTATGCAATTGAAAGCAAAGGATACAGATTCTATGTTCTAGATACAGGTGATATCCTACCTCACGCAATGCATCTATTTCAGAAAATCATATTTTTTATAAGAAGTCACAGATTCCGAATTTCATAAAAGAAGATGATTATGCATTTTTTAGAAGGAATTTGGATTCTTACATTTAGTCATACAAGGGGGTGATAAACCTTCTCAAACCCTAAGAGACGCAATTGATAAAGGTGAAGAGAGAGTTCCATTGCCTATATCAGTAGCTAGTCCATCACCAGTACCTCTTGATGTTCTGACTTATGAAGTTGGAGAAGGTTCCAGAGTTCCACGAGAGAGAGGTACTAAAGAACCAAAAGAGATTTCACCACTTTTCAAGAATACACCGAGGTGGTTATATCAAACCTGAAAGGAAAGTGGTATAAACAACTTCACTAGACGAACCCGAAGTCAGTCTAGGAAAGAGCAAACAGTTTAGATAAACTACGCAGAACATTATGAATTTCACAACATTTCAGCACTAACTTTAGTGAGAATGGACCAGCTAGTGTTCAAGACATTTTAAAAAACACGTTTTTTCGAAAATTAAAAAACGTTTAGGACGTTCGGACGTTCCGAACGTCCTAATACGTTTTTTTTTTAGTTTTTTTTTTTTTTTTTTTTTTTTTAATAAGACCGTCCTCAATTTTTATTTTTGTTTCATGAACAGAATTATGGGAATGTAAGGTTTTCTTTCCTTCTTTACTAAATTCTGAACCAAAAGTCCCTCCTATCTAGTTCAAAAAAAAGTTCCTATTTTGATTTTAAAAGATATTTCCTTTAGCAAGGAGTCAAGACCATTAAGTTGTTGACATTATTTTTATCCATTCTTGACTCTATCACTCTAAATGCATTGTCTTAAGAGTTTTAATGTGCTTTAAGCTCATCAATCCTTTGTTTAAGACTTCATTCCCATTTTTTGTTTACTTTAACCCAATTCGTTTTGGACCTTCCTAACTCCAGATCATTGTAGTGGTAGTAGATAGAGTTTTTTATGTGTTTTGAGCACTAGATATGTAAATGAGTGTTAGATATACATTATTCATGGATTATTAGAGAAAAAAAATTGAAATGTTGCGACAAAATATAATACTCGTTTTTTATTTCCATTTTTTTAGTACTCTACGTACTAAACGTTTTAAAACCCGTTTTTAAAACTCGTTTTTAAAACTCTCTTTGAACTATGGTTCAAGATGCACTACAAAGTCTTGTATGGAAGAAAGCTATGCAAGAAGAGATTGATTCTATTCATAAGAATCGAACATGGAAGCTTTGTGAGTTACCAAAAGGCAAAAAGGCAATTGATGTTAAGTGGATCTTCAAAATCAAAAGAAAAGCAGATGGTATTATTGACACATATAAAGCAAGGTTAGTTGTCAAAAGTTATGCACAAAAGAAAGGAATTGATTATGATGAGACTTTTGCACCTACTTCTAAAATGACAGTAGTCAAAACTATATTTTCTCTTTATGCATTCTTTGGTTGGAAAGTATACCAGTTAGATGTAAAGACTTCCTTTCTTAATGGTGATCTTCATGAAGATGTCTACATTCAACAACCAAAAGGTTTTGAAGAAACAGGTGAACAGCATTTAGTGTGCAAGCTTATTAAAGCTTTATATGGATTAAAATAGGCACCGAGAGCTTCGTATAAGAAGATACATATCTATCTCTTATCTATTGGTTTTGAAAACTCAATTGAAGCTCCTAGTCTTTATGTTAAAGCTGAGAAAGATGTTTTGATTATTATTATCATATATGTTGATGATGATATGATCATGACAAGTCCTAAGGATTCAGACCTTCTCTACTCTAAATCACAGCTTAAGCATACACAGATTAAGATGTTTTAGTATTATTATTATCATATATGTTGATGATATGATCATGACAAGCCCCAAGGATTAAGATCTTATGTACTTTAAATCGCAGCTTAAGCATACATTTGATGTGAATGATTTAGGTATTTTGCATTATTATCTTGGGATTGAGTTCAAGTACAGATGAGTGTATCTATATAACACAACAAAAATACAGATGATATGATCATGACAAGCCCCAAGGATTAAGATCTTATGTACTTTAAATCGCAGCTTAAGCATACATTTGATGTGAATGATTTAGGTATTTTGCATTATTATTTTGGGATTGAGTTCAAGTACAGATGAGTGTACCTATATAACACAACAAAAATACATTGAAAAATTATTGAAAAGGTTTGAGATGTCAAGAGCCCTGCACAAAGGGGTGGCTCTTCGACACTTTGGTCACCCCTGCACTTATGTATGGAGAAGCCATATGGGGTCAAGGTTATCAGCATCAGCATGGACAGCGGTGGAGAGACCACAGGTCTCATGATTGCCAGACTCATCCGTAGCAAACCCTCGGTACCCCATGATATCGTAAGGGAAGAGCTTGCTGCACCACCGATGCTACTAGAGGCACTCTTCCAAACAGTATGCTTATTACACAAGATCCAAGGCATGGATAGAGAGAGCATCACTTACAGAGCTTTCCAGGCATCACGAGACATGGTGTTAGTGGGGGACACCTCCTCATGGTATGCATAGACACGAGATTGGCTAGCCCACCATTGACTTGACATAGATAGACTACCACCAGTAGGTGATGACTCCCACGCTCCCACCTACTCGCTCTCCCACTAGGAGAGGAATAGGATCATTCGTCAAGAGATATGGCATACATACATACAGAGGACATGGGTCCGCCCGGGAGATCCATTGCAACCGAAAATGCTCTATTATCGTGAGCATTTCCTAGAGATATGAGATCAGGGCTTCATTGAGATCCCATATTACATGGAGACATACCTACCACACCACCTTTGTGTCGTCATTGGGCAGCTTCGAGTTTCATCACATCAGCTCGAGATCGAGAGAGGTTGGACCAGAGGAGTTCGTTCCCCAAGAGGAGAGGTGGTGCCCAGTTTGCCACACAAAGAAATAGAGTGAGGAGCACTTGATTACGAGATGTCGAGCATACTTAGACCTACAAGCACAATTCAGGAGTCACTCCAGTTGTGCATGACCATAGGAGACAAGCGGAGGGTGGGTCGCTACATCACGACAGCATACGAGAGACGAGGGCAGATGTTACAGCACACACACGTCAGACACAGGCGGGTACCCAACAAACTATTACTCAGTTCTTTTGACAACTTGAGCAACATCAGACAGACCAACCTTCGAGAGGCATAGGGCTCACACTCGAGGAGGCAACGGCACAAAGAGTGCGACAGAGATCACTTACGACTAGGTACATGAGGATATCTCTCACATCAGGATAGCCCACGACCACATGATGAAGCATCAGCGCACCACCACCATTGGGTCTCCCTCTTGCAGGAGATGTTGAGTCCACCGCCGATGTACCATATACTCCACCCTCCTCCAACCATCTGTACAAGTTAGGGTATACATATTCACTCCCACATATGTCTCCATGTAGTAGGTGGCCATTATGTGCAGAGTCAGAGCCACGCTCCCCCCATGCACCACTACTTTATCTCCACTACCCCATCATTGCTAGATACACCATCATCTTGCTCTTATCAGCCTACATAGTTCTTTTCTGTAGTGAGTACTTTTCTTTTCATCGATACACAAAGATGACCACAGTTGTACGTGGTTTTGTCTCATAGGCCAAGTTTGGCCCTTTGGTAGACATTATTATGACTCTCTCTCTCTCTCTCTCTCTCTCTCTCTCTCTCTCTCTCTCTCTCTCTCTCTCTCTCTCTCTCTCTCTCTCTCTCTCTCTCTCTCTCTCTCTCTCTCTCTCTCTCTCTCTCTCTCTCTCTCTCTCTCTCTCTCTCTCTCTCTCTCACATATTATGGATCCCCCATGTATTAGGTGGCCACTATCTGAAGAGTCAGAGCCACGTCTCCCAAGCCTTTTCCAGCCCTTTATAGCTTTGTGTAGTGATATACCTTTTATTTCATTTCATTTTCTACACAGGGTTACTACACTTGTACATGGTTTTTGTCTCATAGGCCAAGTTTGGCCTCAAGAAGACGTTAATATGACTCTCTCTCTCTCTCTCTCTCTCTCTCTCTCTCTCTCTCTCTCTCTCTCTCTCTCTCTCTCTCTCTCTCTCTCTCTCTCTCTCTCTCTCTCTCTCTCTCTCTCTCTCTCTCTCTCTCTCTCTCTCTCTCTCTCTCTCTCTCTCTCTCCCTCCCCCCCTCCCCCCCCCCCCAAGTGAGAGGAACGTTGTGCTCAGACACGGTCTCTGGAAGCTCTACATTAGTCAAACATGGCTCACACCACACACAAGACTGTGACAATCACACTACCAACTAGCGTCGGTACTAGCGTCGGTTCTTAGGCATACTAGCGTCGGTTTCATCCAACAACCACGCTACATGGATACTTACATGTCTCATAGCTCAAGGGTAGCGATTGGCTTGTTGAGGATCTCATCACACGGACAAGAGATTGAGACATGCATAGCCAAAGACATTCCCAAAGAGGAGAGAATATGTAGGATATGCAGAGTAGAGATGGAGTATAAGGAGCAATTTGTATGCAGATGTAGGGCATATGATGCATTGATGACATTAGAGGCAAATATGAGACTCTATTTACAAGGCAGCCTTACCCTCCGAGAGATCATGGACTCTAGAGATCAGCAACAGCTTCGGGCGATTCTTACTAGAGATATAGTCACAGAGATTTCCTACTCCAGCCCACTGCAGCAACCAAAAAAGGAGGGAGACAGAATCAGCTCACTAACTTTTTTGTTGCGCAGCAACCCTTCCCCCCTCAGCTCACACACTTAGAGGAGTGACCTTTCAGCTGGTTTAGACCTCTCGAGCTAGGAGACGACCCTTTGCTCTAGGATATCGAGCCCCTAGACTTCACCGACACCAGATTGCAGAGATCCACGCTCGCGACCATCACGCTATGGGAAGCCACACCCAATGAATGTTCATTTGTCTCATAGGCCGAGTTTGGCCGCCTAATAGACATAAAATCTCTCTCTCTCTCTCTCTCTCTCTCTCTCTCTCTCTCTCTCTCTCTCTCTCTCTCTCTCTCTCTCTCTCTCTCTCTCTCTCTCTCTCTCTCTCTCTCTCTCTCTCTCTCTCTCTCTCTCTCTCTCTCTCTCTCTCTCTCTCTCTCTCTCTCTCTCTCTCTCTCTCTCTCACCTCACATCCACCTCTCTCGTCGTGAGAGGAATGTTGTGCTCAAACAGGATCTCTGGCAGCTTTACATTAGTCAGACATGGCACACACCACACATGGGATCGAGACTATCGCACTATCGAGACCAGTTCATAGACATACTAGCTGACGGTTTCATCCAGCGACCATGCTACATGGATACTCACATGCCTCATAGCTCGAGGGTAGCGATTGGCCAGCTGAGAGTCTCATCACACCGACTCGAGATTGAGACGGGCAGAGCCGCAGACATTCCCAGAGAGGAGCGGATATGCAGAGTATGCAGAGTAGAGATGGAGGATGAGGAGCACTTTGTATGCAGATGTAGCGCATATGATGGCATCAGAGGCAGATACGAGACTCTGTTTGCAGGGCAGCCCACCCTCCGAGAGATCATGGACTCTAGAGACCAGCGACAGCTCGGGCGATTCTTACTAGAGATACAGAGTCACAGAGATTCCCTACTCCAGCCTACTGTAGCACTCCACACAGGAGGGAGACAGAGCCAGCTCACTGACTTCTTTATTCCACGACGTGCTGCAGCCCTCCCCCCCTCAGCCCACACACCGAGCGGGGTGACTCTTCAGCAGGCTCAGATATCTCGAGCTAGGAGACGACCCCGTGCTATAGGATATCGGGCCCCGAGACTTCACCAACACCAGATTGCGGAGATCCAGGCTTGTGACCATCGCGCCATGGAGGAGAGACGATCCCAGATGATGGCCGATCCCGTTGCAGCCATCAGGGTGGCCCTGACTCCACCTCCACCTATGTATCACATATTACACCCACCCACTAGCACAGGATGGAGCTAGTAGTCGTTTTAGATGCATTCTCATGGTTGTTGTACTACCCTTTTGCATATAGACTATCATAGATATCGCACTCCATACACCCCCCACCATTTTCATGGGTATCCCCACACGCATACTACGGAGATCTATATCAGCTTAACCAGTTTCTTTTCAGCACTTTTATCTTTTCTGATTGACAGAAGATACACCCATGTACATCGATTTGTCTCATAGGCCGAGTTCGGCCTCCTAATAGACGTAAAAACACTTTCTTCTTTCTTTCTTTCTCTCTCTCTCTCTCTCTCTCTCTCTCTCTCTCTCTCTCTCTCTCTCTCTCTCTCTCTCTCTCTCTCTCTCTCTCTCTCTCTCTCTCTCTCTCTCTCTCTCTCTCTCTCTCTCTCTCTCTCTCTCTCTCTCTCTCTCTCTCTCTCTCTCTCTCTCTCTCTCTCACACACACACACACAACACACACAAAGGAGAGAATGAAAAGATCACATACCTTGCCTCCCTGCTTAGGGGAAGAAACTATTAGGGAAGACTAAGGAGCTTTATGATGGTTTGATTTTTTTCGTGTGGGAGCCATTTGATTTTAAACTTGTTATTGGCAATTTACAAAGACTTTGTGGTGTTTAAGGGGGTAAAGAAGAGTAAAAGGGGGAAGGGACTCTTGGTGTCTTTGATCCTTCTAGCCAGAAAGTAGGGAGGACTCAATAAACCATTATTGACATGCGTTATCAAAGTTAGCATAGCAAGGATCTCTCGAACTCTTCCAGAGGACCAAGCTTCTTATTGCATTCCACATGGAAGAGGAACATCCAACTGCCTCCCTAACCACTCTCCTCCAAATAATGTCACTTCATGCGTACCAAAAGCCCAATTGTATGATTTCTTCATGCCCCCAATAGCATTTTTTACACCAAGGCATGAAACCATGAATTTTGGCAAACTTCACGAAGGGCTAGAAAAATAAATAAATTTAAAAAAAATAATAAAAAATAAAAAATCTCTCTAAATGAGTGGAAACCATTATTAAAATTTAATGTAAGAGACACATAAAGCCTAACGTCAAGATTCAGAAATGTATTTGCGTTTTAGAAGTAGAAGTTAAAATTAAAAAAAGTGGAGTAATGGGTCCCTGCCCCCCTCCCTCCCACCCACCACCTCCCTCCCCCCTCCTCCCCTCCCTCCCTCCCCCCCCTCCCCCCCGGATCCCCCCCGCTCCCCCCCCTTCCCTCCCTCCCTCCCTCCCTCTCTCTCCCCCCTGGCTAAGGGCTCGCCGCTCTCTGGATTCTCGAAGAAGAAGGGTTTGAAATGCCCTTGTGAGCCAGATTCAAGCTTGTGGGAGGGGGCAAAAAAACTTGTCTGCAACACAACGCGTTGTAGATGCTACACAACACAACGCGTTGCAACTATGGTTAGGATCAAGGTTGAGGATTCAAGAAGATCAAAGATGCAGAATTTCTCATCAGTGAGAAGACAGTGATTCATGATCAGCAATGTAACAGGTTGCATCCATGATGGATTTGCAGCCTTTCCTCTCAAATAGCTATAAATATGAAAGAGATCTTTCAGGTCTTTATCAACATGGACATCAAGATTTGTATACGTGCCTGTTTCCTTAGAGCAAGATGCTGAGAAGTCTCATATCCTGATCAAGCCATCCAAACAGCAGCCCAGGCTACACAGAGATATCTGATCTTGGGGAAACCAATGCCAGATTGTTCTTTAGTGTCTACACAGATAAATACATGCTCTTAAGGATGTCAATGTCAGATTCTTGTTTATTGTTAGAGGGATAGTCGACCAGAGGATGGGGCTGGTCCAACCCCACGGTACTGCCTTCAAATTGAGGCTTGCATTGAATTTTCAGTTCAAAAAGCCATCTAGGATTCAGAGGATAAAGCCTTTCAGCAGATGGATATTGGATGGATGTGCCTTCTTGTGGCTGTCTCTGAGAAGATGTGTTTGTACACAGAACCAAAGTGAACAAATATTTCTTCCCCTTCATAGGTCCCACTCTTTATGTTGATTATGGTTGATTTCTTGGCCCAGTGCCCTTGGAGATTGTTAAATCAATATGCATAACTTCCCATATAACATTACAAAAAGAAAGAAAGACAAAGCAAAAAGAAGTGAGTTATCTTTAACAGAAATTTTTTATTCCCCATGTTTGAACATTTACTACAGTTAAACCCTAACAAAAACCTAAGACAGGAATCTATAGCTATGATAAGTAGACTCAAGATCTACTCTATAGGATTTAAAAATGAATATATTTGCTCTTGCATAAACAAAGCTGCAAAAAGTAACATCCAAACATTCTTCGCTTTATGATTTCAGTAATAGCAAGGTATATGCCTACATCTTCACATGTAACTCATCTATAATCACTGCAGAAGGCCAAAGAGAGAAAACCAGTCAAAAAGCAAATTGATTTCTTTTTCTTCAAGTAACTTTGACTTCCCTGTTTGTTACATGGAAACAATAAGCCAACAATTTAATGGACACACTCTACTCACTGGATCAAGTGTTCAAAAATCAATAGAATCATACAGTTCGGAACATCAAAAGGGGCTGCAAAAGATCACTGTTCTCACCTCCAAAGAAGAGCAGGATGATAAATTCACAGGCAATTGTCCAATCTTATTGTAAGATAAGTCCAAACTTAGAAGGTTCTCCTTCTCAATGACTACTGCAGGGACATGATCCAAATCCAGTTTGCGGAGAATTAGATTCTGTAAATTTGAAACCTTGCAAGTAAGATCCACATGAACAAGGGGCAATATTGACACTAGATTCAAATTCAAGTGAATGGATGATATAAAAAGGCTAACCCTAGTGGAAGAAGATTCTCGAGCTGCAAAAGCAACCTGCTCATTACATCCTGCTCCAAATATATTTCCACTAGATGCAGCTGTAGGCCTAGAATCTAGGTCCAGAAAAACAACCATTTCTTATGAAACGATTAGTATCTTCATAAGAATCATGCCAATATATAAGTAGATGTTATAAGCTGAGGCTCCATAAAAAACATCACTAATTGACCTTCATTTGTCTGCAATCGCCCACATAGATGCTTAAGTAGAGCTGGTGTTGGTCCCATCACTAATGAGCTGTGCAAAACCAGTTCTAATTATTGTGTTAGCCTTGAGAGGGCTCAGGGCATATTGACAGACAAAGTTATATGAAAAATGACAACACATACCTTCTTATCGTGCGAATGGGATTACCAGAAAGTAAAAGTCTGCGTAAAGATGTCATCATTCCTTCAAAATGTAAAGATTATTTGCAGTCAGTTTCTTCAAACAGAACCTCTAAAGAATGATGGCATAACCAAAGGAAAGGTAGAGACCTAGCTCTGAAGGCAATCCCGTCAAGTTGTTATTGGATAAGTCCAATACAGAAAGATGAAGGGTGCAAAGCTCCAAAGGAAATGTAGAAATCTAAAACTCAAGAGAGAAAATACCTTGTAGAGATCTCAAAACAAGAGAGGTAATTGCCTTTTAAGATAGTAACAAGAATGTTGATGATGAACATAGAATACTCACGACAGCAGTGGTTGTGACGATGATGATCATTGATGATTACAGTGATGATGATAGCAATTATGAACACCAAACAAGTCTAAAACAGGAAAGATCATTACCTTATTGTTTCGAAGATCAAGCGTTCCAAGAGAAGTTAATGTGCCGAGTGCCACGGGGACATCAGAAATTTGGTTAGATCTGATATTGAACAAAATGTTCATGGGATGAGTTCGATGTGAAAGATGAGGGAAAAGCAATCATTAAGACAATAGACACCTCACCCAAGCGAAAGTTCAGCTAAATTAACACAACCTGAGATTGTAGCTGGCAGAGAAGATATGGCTGCAAAAGCTACATGTTAAAATCCTGTTTAACTGTGATATGACCTTTTCCACAATGACAACATGCAGTGTGTGAGAAGCATGATGAGAAATCACAATGATAATTTATTCACATAAAGATAATCAGCACACAAGATGGATGCCCCTTGCCTGAGGGGGCTCTTTATAAGTGCCTCGTCTACCTGCAGACAAGAGGCTAAAACAATAGCATTGAGACGCCAGCAATAATGGTGCAAGCAGCAAACATTTGATAATGACAGACGTCATAGACAAATGCAGCATTTTCCCCCCAATATAAGATGGAAGACTGAATATATATTCAAACCTGCTATGGCAAACTCAAAATAAATTTCAAGCCGCTACAGGTACGTATGTATACAGTAGAAGTACATGACAGCATATATAAGCTTAAAAGGAAAAAGAACCAAAAACTAATCAACACATACCATTTTGGTGCAAATCCAGACGGATTAGATGTGATAAGCAGCCTATTGACTCTGGGATCTCTCCAATCATACATTTCGCTGTGAAAACAGCAGGCAAGCATTGAGTGCCAACTTAAAATTTCATACATTTACAGTTCCTTGAAAACATATACCTGCGTTCAGTTCAGTCAGCTTCAAAAATGAGCTCAGCCAGCTATGAGGGATGTCTTTGATCTTGTTGCTCTGTGTCAAATATGCACAAGCAGTGGCAGGCAGGGAGATAAAAGAGCAAAAGGAGAAGGCTTTGAGCATGGTGTAGAAAGGATCAAGGAAAAGGGAACAATTGTGCAAATCTTATAAAATATGACCTCCAAATCAAGAATCAACATCTTTGTACAGTGTTGCATCTCAGTGGGCAGTGTTTCCAAACAGTTGTTTGCAGCCTGCCCCAATAAGAATAAAACTTTAACTCTTATGTAATTAAAACTTATATTTTAACTCGAATAGCACATTGCATACAATTTTATCTGATCAAAGAAGAATAAAATGGTACTATTTCAAAACTCACAAATGCCCATTTATAAAGCTGTCAAACAAGAAATCCCCTAGTTTCATCTCGCAAGTTGATATATATGGAGAGATAAGCAGCCATGATATAATAGTAGAGAGGATAATGAACTATCCAGTAAGAAACCATTCACAGTTTTCATTCAATTCAAGAAATTGGCAAGCTATACATACTTTTCTAAGATTAAAATGATTTCATTTTTACAACTAAGAAAAGAAAAAAGAATTAAAATCAGACAGATAAAAGATTCCTTTCTTAAGCTTCAAGGGACACAGAAAAATGTAAGTTTAAGATTTTATATATATCAAAATAATAATAATAATAATAATAAAAGACAACCAAGTATAAAACAGCGAAATCAAGTGGTCCTACCAGGACATAATTTTATCAGGTATTCTCCAGAGCTGTGCATGGAAATACCACAACTGTATGCCATATGGGCAAGACTTCCTCTGGGCTAGGCAGAGTAAGCAGCAAGGTATAACCTTTAGCTGCTAACCTGATGCTCTGATGCCAGTGCTTGAAAGATCATAGAAAGAGCCTTAGATTGCTGTAATCTGAGCAGCCTAAGAGTACTCCAGTAGAAAGGAAAAAGAAGAGAGCGCCATCTGATGCAGTGCTAACCTTGGGAAAGAAGACCGAGGAAGAAAGGGCTATAAAGATGGAAAGAGGGGATTGTGTGAGATTTGAGAACCTACTCAGTTTATTTAACTTACGGAAGTAATTCATTAATTCAGAGGTGAACCCCTACTGCTCACCTAAAAATAGAGTACATGTGCCTTGTCATATGGGGTAGCAGCTTTCTCAGGATGGCCAAAAGAATAAATCTCCCCTCTCTAAGATGATTGGAAGTGAGGTAGGCCCAATAAGGAGATCACAGGATCTTTCGAACACTTAAAACCATGCACACATACACACCTTGAACCAAATAAGAAAGATGAGTGACTATACAAATAGACAAGAGACGAGATATGGACAAGTAGCTAAAGGGCTAAAATACTAACTACTTGATGAAAGAATAACTATACAATGTGTGTAATATGCAAAATTTGGATAAAGGCTGAATATAAGATGGACCTAGGTAAAAAATTGGAGAGAAGTGTGCTTAAGAGTTAAGGAATGGTGAATGTGTGCTTCTGTTTATGGAGAAAACAGTCTATGTGCTGTAATAGAGTGTAAAAACCTGCTACAAGGCTGAAATAATACTCCTCTGATATAAGCAGCTACGTAAGCTTCTTCCTTGAGGTAGTACGCTGGAAAACCTGGTACCCAAGCAAGCGAAGAAGGTTGAACCAAAAATAGCAGCAACTTACTAAATAATCTTTTGGAATTTGGGGCCCCAGGATCTTTCCAATACTAAAAACCTTTGAGCATACACACTTAATTAATCAAGATGATAGGTGAGAGATAGAAAGAAAGAGATCTTGAGACAAGGATAAGTAACGTAAGCAAAGTGCTTACTCACGAAATATAGATGACCGAATTACAACATGGGAGTACTACTCAACCATATGATGTGGTGCACTCACTAATGGAAGAATAGCCAAGAAGATGATGATACAAAATTTCAGATTATGCTGTTGTAATCTGAGTATGTGTGAAGCGAATGAGCAACGAAGTGAACCTAACCTCACAAGAAAGTGCAACAAATTTGAAAAATTAAGAACTAAAGATAAAAACCTTATCATTTTAAAATTTTCTTTAATGAATAACTTTTTGAACAAGATTAAGCCACAATTGAAGATGTGCTTGAGCAAAGACAAAAGTATCTACTAAGTTGAGAGCAAACAACACGATACATTGCTGAATGATAAATATTTGAGTCAAAGTGAGGTATAACAATCACAACATGAAGTACCCGAGAATGTTTCTTGTGCACTTCAAACATAGCATACACATTCATTTCATTGGGGGGGAAAAAAACTCGATACTCTTCTTCTTCCTGACTTTCCATCAATGCCCATTGTCTTAGGTCCTTTTCTCAAGCGAGTGGTCAGGCAGCCAATACTTTTAGCTGTCCTAAAATTTCGTTTTGTGAGATAGTAAATGGGTCACTTAAACAAAGTTATAGCTCCTCAACAACCTCTATTTAAGAGACCCTCAAAAAAAATCCAGCTTGTATAAAAAATACGGCTATTTCAACTCTTTAGCAGCTCCGCTGATCTCATCCTCAATCGTTGACTGAACTTTAAATTATCCTCGAGGGAAGAGAAATTATTTTGGTTACCTTCAGCTCTGCCAGTTCAACACAGCAAGCAAGACTTGGGGGAAGGTTGCATAAGTTGTTGTGTGAACAATATAAACTGTAAGGCATATCAAACAATGAGTAGAAGGAAAAATGGCACAAATCCCACTACTAGTTTTTTATTATATGGAAGGTAGAGATCATACCGAACCAAGGAAGTCATAGAACCGATTTCAGCAGGCAGTGCAGACAATTTATTGCAAGAAACATCGAGAGATCTAAGAAGATTCAAGCTGGCAGAACATAACCAATATGCTCAGAATGTGTTGCCAAAAGGTCTTTAAAATTATCTATATCTTTGTATGAAAGTCACCTGCCGATGGATGATGGCAACGATGTTAACTGATTGTGGCTTACATTAAGGACTGTTAAAGATTGCAGGTTTCCCAATTCATCTTTCAGGACTTTGATATTATTATGGGAAAGCAGCAGCTTTTGCAGCTCCACCACCTTCAAAATCCCGCTCGAAATGTTTTCTTTCTTTCAATAGACCCGTAGACGTAGATAATTGGTCATGATGGATCGAGTGCAAATTAAAATAATGTGACTTGAAACTATTTGAAAATGGAATGAACGAGAAAATATCTAGATAAGTTCAACATGGAGAGCGAGATCATAACGAAATAAGATGAATTGAATTCCATTATCAATTGACCAATTTGAATCGCCGAATAAGCTAACTCACCTCCCACCACTTATCATCAGTTCCAGATACATCAAGGAAGTTGTACACCTGAGGGGGCACATCACTGCACCCCGAATGAAAGGAAATCGGAATAAGCCATTTTACAGGACTCAGGAGGAAGTATAGAAAGATGCGTGGAAGGAAAAGAAAACAGACCGAACGACAGAAGTGTAATGCATAGTACATTTGTGCAGAAACTACTCTATGTGCAACCAACGCATTTGCAATTTCTATTTACAAGCTTACTTCAGACCCCGGTTCGATAGATTGAGAGATCCTGACGCTCGAGCGACTTTCAGTAGTTTGTCCATGAAGACAATGATAATGATCAGGAAACAGGTGCGACGGTCACAGATCGATTTTCCTGCATCTTGCTTCAATGTAGCCGGGCCAGTGTTGTGGTAGTCTACCGAGCTGGTATATTTTTCCCCAGCCGTTTGGATTAAAATTTGCAGAAAGTAGAATTGTTTTTGGAGTTGTGGGTTAAAAGAGGTCGTCTGGGCCTGCGAAGAGAAGTTTGACCGACAACACCAAAAAAACAGACACGCCTACTGGGGGAGAAGTGCCCATAGACAACTTGATGTGATTTTTAAACATTTTAGTCAAGAGATTATCTAGCTCGCCGTCTCGCGCGTGGTGTTCAAGAGGACTCTATGAGAAAGGGGAAAGAAATGCATAGGAGGATTTTTAAGAGACATGCCATGAACTTGCCATGTGAAATTTTTTGAGACAAAATGTGTAATGGTATTGAAAAAGAGAAAAAGTACATAAAAGGCTATGTGGATATATAAAGGAGGCTGGCTAATAAACCTTGCATCTCCTTGGATGAGGATCCACTTTCTTTTCATTTTGCTTTCCTCAAATACAAAGGTAAGAGTAAGACAAAAAAGCGGAAATCTCTTGTGTCTTTTAATTCTCATGCCTAACAAAGGGGAAATCTCTTGTGTCTCTTAATTCTCATCCCCATATTGTCTCTAATAATATAGCAACTAGAAGGTGGATGGAATGCAGGTGCTAATGACCATTACTCTCCGAGTCATGTCAAGTTGACATCTCCTCCACCCATTCAGCTTCATTTTGAGTTTAGTAATAACCTATCTTCATCTTTGCTTCAAGGAGACATGTACACCCATTGGTATTTCCAAGAGCCTAAATTGTTTGGTCTCTTAAATTTACATCAATGGTCTAGGATCCATTGAATTGGTAGATCCCTAGTATCATGATCGACACCTTGTTGTGGTTGATTCTAAAGCCTAACGCCTTGCAAAAAGTATAAACTCAAACCGAGAGCTATCTAGAATATCAAGACTCGTTGAGAATCAAGTTTCTAGTGACGTTTATGAAGAGTATAAGGATCATTAGCCGCACAAAGTGTAATCCTCTTAATATCCTCTCATGAAGGATTTTCCACAATAAGGTCTATAAAATCACCCGCTACAATAGAAAAAAGAAGAGGGACTAGATGGAAACCTTGTTTGATCAAACACTTGAGTTCAAAAGGATCATGAGAGATTTCCATTGATGTTGATTGCCTTGTTGGGACCTCCCATTAAAGTGGAAACCATGAAATCATTCAAGGCCCAAGACCCAAAGACATTAGAGAATGAAGTCTTACTACTGTTTTTCATAATCCTTATCTAAATCGATCTTGACCAACATGAAATCTTGTTTTGATTCCATGGAAATTTCCATTCTTCCGTATACTTAAAATTTCTTTGAGAATAGATTTTCTCCTAAAGAAGTCATTCTAGTTTCCTTCCCCTAAAGAATTCATTCTAGTTTTTTTTAATCCACTTATTCATCAAGCTAGTAAGTAACCCGTTAGGGTAGTAGGTGCATACACAAGCTAGGGGGAAAAAACCTCCTAAAGAGGGAAAAAAGTGCCACAGTGGTCCTAGAGTGTTCACACACATCACTACCTAAATATATCAACACCTTAATGGTCTTCCCTCCAGGCCTTTTAGGTTTTCACTTACTTTAGGTCAAACGTTTACTATTTGGTTTAAGCATTTACCTATACCTTTACGGTTTTCTTTAGACCCAAAGGTTTTATGTGTAAGTTTTCTTTAGCTCCTTAGGACCTATATGGTAAACTAACGAATGGTCTCCTCATACATAATAGACTCATATATAGAATCCATAAGTTGTAATCGGATAGAGGAGTTGTTCTATGCATCCATATCCATCCATATGTGGTCTGGCATGCCACGAGGCCTCTGTGTATCCTTATGCACATACATGTGTAACCCTACACGAACCAATGTATGCCACATCTGATCTTTCCATCTCAGGAAGTCAAAGCCATGAAATCAAGAAGATCCATATGCATAACTCACATCGTAAATATCTCACTACATAAGAAATCATGTGAACTACCCATCATAAAACAATGCATCTAGCATGCAAATAAAAGGATAACTGCTCACCAAGTCTCCAAAATGACCAACTAGATGTGAAAAAATCATAAGAAAATTTTTGCAAAGTATCCCCTCTAAACTTACCAATCATGACAAGATAACCGATAACAAAAGAAGAAAGAGCAATCTATTACCACTTATCATTGATTTTTCAGTCCTTCAAGATTTTGTGTAGTCCAATCATTGATTTGAACCTATTCAGCTTGCTTCCATCCAAGGCCTTTGTCATCATATATGCACATTGTTGATGAGTTGATATATATGAGAGTTGAATCTCTTTGCTCATAATCTTGTCTCTAACATAATGGTAATGAACTTCTATATGTTTGGTCATGGCATGATATATAGGGTTAACAACAAGATGAATGAGCTTGTATTATCTCCAAATATATGTGGAGTTGAAGTGTTCAACCCCAAATCAGAATATAGGGTTTAGTCCACATAGCTTCTTGTGTAGCATTTGCAAGTCCTCTATATTCAGCTTCTGTTAATGAAAGAGCAACTGTGGGTTGCTTCTTGGAAGACCATGAAATCAACTTTGTACCTACAAAAGTAAGATATCCAAATGTGTTTCTCATATCATCTTCAGAGCCTGCCCAATTTGCATCACATAAGATTTTAATATCTATATTAGATGTATATGGATAGTATAGTCCTTCAGTGATTGTGCCCTTAAAATACTTTAGGATTCTCTTGGATGCTTCCATGTGAGGCTTCCTTGGAGTGTGCATGAATTGACTCAATACACTTACTCCATAGCACATATCTACTCTAGTTAGAGTAGCATAATTCAAGATTCCAACTAAAATTTGATAGCTAGTTACATCTTCAATTAACTCACCTTCATGAGCATTTAACCTCAAATTGACGTCCATGGGAGTACCTACAACCTTTTTATTCTCCATCTTGAAATTACAAAGTATATCTCCAATGTACTTTCTTTGAGTGAGGAACATGCCTTTTTCTATGTATACCACTTCCAAACCCAGGAAGTATGTGAGCAAACCAAGATCAAAGATCTTGAACTCCTCCTTCATTTGAGCTTTGATCCTCCTAATTCCATCTGCATCATTTCTTGTAATGATTATATCATCCACATACACACATAGGTATATGACCTCTGAATGATTCCTCTTAATGAAGAGGGAAGGATTTCCCTTGCTTACATTAAAACCTTTATCTTGCAAGTAAGTAACAAGTATATGATTCCAAGCTCTAAGACCTTGTTTCAAGCCATACAAAGCTTTCATCAACGTGCACACATGTTCAGGATATGTTTGATCTTCAAAGCAAAGAGGTTGAGCTATATATACCTCCTATGATATCCAACCATTCAAGAAAGCATTTTTAACATCCATTCATATATCTTCCAATTCTTGGAAGATGCAACACTCATGAGTACCCTAATTAGTAGGCATTTTTGCAACAGGTGAAAATATTTCTTCATAATCAATACCTTGAATTTGTCAAACCCTTTGGTTACAAGCCTTGCTTTGTACCTGTTAATTGAGCCATCATAATTCTTCTTTTCCTTGTAGATCCACCTTGATCCAATGACCTTCATAGATGGTTTCTTGGGTACCAACTCCCAAGTCTAATTCTCTTGTAAAGCTTCTATCTCTTCTTCCATGGCATTTCTCCATTCTGGCTTCTTGTTGGCTTCTTCATAAGTGGAGGGCTCTTCAAAGTTTGAGTCATGTGCTATATATGTTGAGTGTTTAGTGACTAAAGAGGTATCATAACCATACTTTTCTGACTTCCTTTTCTCACTAGTAGACCTTCTTATAGTTTTTTGAGATGATTCTGCCACATCTCTCAAATCTTGCACTTTGGCTTTGCCTTTGGAGTTTTAAGAATGGATTTCCCTTCTTGGAGTCTTCTGATCATCATCAAAGTCACTTGATGCTTCAAGTGTAGGCTCATTCCTCTTTGATAATGTTGGAAAGTCTTCCTCTAGATCATAGGGAAGTTTGATTTTTTTGCAATTATCTTCAAACCAAGATTTATTTTCATCAAACACAACATCTCTACTTATAATGAACCCTTTTTTGCTTGGATTGTATAGCCTATAACCTTTTTGATTAAGGTAATAGCCAATGAAGATGCATTTATCTGCCTTCGGATCTAATTTGCAGCTGGTTTGTGAAGGTATGTGTGCATATGCTATGCATCCAAATATCCTGCAATGATCAAGGCTAAGACTTCTTCCATTCCATGCTTCATATGGTGTCATGCCATCCAATGCATTTGATGGGAGTCTATTGATCAAGTATGTGGCTGTAGATACAACCTCTGCCCATAAGTATTTTGGTAGCTTCTTCTCATTTAGCATTAACCTTGCAGCCTCCACAATTGTTCTATTTCTTCTTTTTGCCACTCCATTTTGCTCTTGGAGATAGCAATCAAAGTCATGGGAGAAATATTCTCCCCCTCCTTATGACCTTACTCTCTTCAAGGTTTTACCTATTTGATTTTCGACAAAAGCTAAATATTTCTTGAAACATGAAAACACTTCATCTTTATGTTTAAGAAAGTATAGTTTTGTCCATCTGCTAGAATCATCAATGAATGACACATAGTACTCAGATCTAGAGATTGAAGGCTCCTTTCTTGTTCCCCATATATCTGTATGGACTAGCTCCAATAGGTCTCCATGAATGTATCCTTTCTTTGTGAATGGTTGTCTGCGTGACTTACCAAATTGACAAGCACTACATTTGTAGATCATGTGTTGTTTGGATATATTTGGTAGACCAAGTACACTTTGATCCCTATTGATTTGCCTTAGAGCTCTTTGACCTGTGTGAGCTAACCTTTTGTGCCAAATTTCCAACTCTGATAGAGTTTGGTTACCATGATTGAACAATGCAATGTTTCTAGTATCTTGGAGTTCAAATGTAAATAATGTACTTGATTTTTCTCCTCTTGCTATCATCTTAAATCCTTGATGTGCGTCCTCAACAAATGCTCCATTCTTTGTGAATCTAACATGTAGTCCTTTTTCAACAATCTGACCTACACTTATGAGGTTTTTGGTGATAGTTGGCACATATAATACTTTGCTCAATAAGTTCATATTACCATCTGAGGTCTTCACATTGCCTATCCTCTCAACTGGATGTCTTGTGTCATCTCCTGTTTGGACTTCATGTCTATTCCTTGGATCCTCCAAGCTTGAGAGTAGAGCTACATTCCCTGCTACATGATTTGAGCAACTTGAGTCTATATAGAACACATGTTCATCTACTTTACCTTGCTTCATGTTCATGTTCATTAGAAGAAGTGAATCTTCTTGAGTTTGATCATCTGTATAGTTGTTGTAGTCTCTCCTTCCTCTATATCCTCCTTAGTATTTGTTATTATTGTTGTATGATTTTTTATTGTATCCATTGTTGTTGTCGTTGAATCTACCTCTTGAGCTTCCATAGCCTCCTCTATTGTAACCTCTTCCTCTTTGGTTTCAAGGATTCTTAAAACAATTCTCAATAATGTGATTAATTAGGCCACATATGGCACATGGAGATAAGCTTTGAGCTCTCCCCCTACCTCGTCTTCCTCCTCTGCCTCTTTCTCTTGAGCCTCTACCTCTACCTACAAAGTTTGCTTGAGAGGTGCTACCTTCACCATCATACTTTTTACCTTTGCCTTTGCTATTTTTGTTCTTTTTCTTATCTGTATAGAGAGCAAAGGTTTGATTACCTTTTGAGTTGTCTCCATTCTTCATAAGCTTTACCTCATGTGTGAACAATTGTCCCATGAGGGTGTTGAAATCAGGAACTTGTATGTCCATGTAGAGATCCATGGCTATGGTGAAAACTTCCCATTTTATTCTGCCTTTATTTCATTGATTGCTTGTCTTACTATCTCCTCTTCATCAATGAATTATCTAATGCTTCCAAGTTGATCTACTATGTCCTTCATTTTGGTGACAAAATCAGTCACACTTTGCTTGGGCATCTTCTTTAGTGTGCTAAATTCCATTCACAATTGATTCTTCCTTGCCTCGGGACTTGATGAGAAGAATGCTTCAAGAGCATTCCAAGTCTCTTGTGAGGTTTTCCAACTCTTGATATGTGGAAATAAAAAATCAGAGATTGAGTTAAGAATGTATGACCTTGCTAGAGCATCCTTTGAGCACCATGTGCTTAACCTCTCTTGTTCTTCTTGAGTTGGTTGGCCCTTGCTTCTGAGGATTGGCATCATACCATCTCCAAATATGTAACCATAGGGGTTTCTCCCTTGAAGATAAGCTTCCATTCCAAGTGACCAAGATGAGCAGTTACCTCAATCCAGTTTGTCTATGGATGAAGGAAATCCATCTCCCATTATGATTAGTTGCTTTGATACCACTATGAGGATATGGTGAGGTTATGTCCAGAGATGAGTTGGTCCTGCACAAATCCTGTTGGAACCACCAAGTACTTTTGAGCATCATTCTCAATTGTTTGCAATAGAACAAATAACTTGTATATGCAAGAGATGCAAAGAACCTTCTATTTTGGGGGTCACAATATTATGCTTAGGGCTCACAATCTGGTATGAATTGACCACAAAGCTTTTGCACACATCTAATTGAAGTGTGTAGCTAACTAAATCAAGTTGTCTCATGAATTTGATTGCATCATGCAAGGAGAAATAAATCTAGCAATTTAGCGAGGTCATCCCAACTTTTCAAGATCTAGAAGATGTGCAAACATGATCATCTTCTTTGATTCATATCTCGAGATCTACTGAATAAAACATGATGAAATTTGATATTAGGTACTAGAAACTTCAACCTTTCTATGCCAAGTTAAATTATAGAAAAAGAGCAAGTATACACATAGAAATAGATTCCACGAGATCACTGTAATGATGAAGATGCAACAGTGAATAGTAGACAAAAATGTACTTGATGAAATGTATCAAAATGTAAGTGCTATTGAACATATGATACAAAGGGAGCACACATACACACATAGACACATACAAACTTACACACACACATAGATACACACACACATATATAAAGACACACATACACACATAGACACATACACACTTACACACACATACACACACACATACACACACACATACACACACATCCACACACATACACATCCATATAGACATATATATACAGATACACACGTATATACACACATAGAGACACACATACACACACATATACACACACATATACACACACATACACACACATACACACATAGACACATACGCACTTACACACACACATACACACATCCACACATCCACACACATTTACACACATACATACACATGCATATAGATGCATATATACAGATACACACGTATATACACACATAGACACACACACGCACATATAGACACACACACACATACACACACACACATACACACACATGGACACATACACATACACATACATGGACACATACACACACATATATGCATAGACACACACATAGAGACATACACACACATATATGCATACACACACATAGAGACACATACACACACACATACATATACATGCTTACATATGCATACATAATGCATATGCATATGCATACATACATACTTACATGCATACACACACACATACACACACACATACACACACATGCATACATTTGCATACATAATGCACATGCATATGCATACATACATGCTTACATGCATACATACACTCACATATACACCTACATACACATATACACACATACATATGTACACGTATATATATTGATTTCTAACCCATTTTGTTTTATATGTACATGTATTATGGATCCTAGTAGAGAGAGAAAGGTGAAACTCACTCTTATAAAAAGTCTTATGAGAGCAAGAGTTCCGCCTGATACTCTAGGGATCATCATGCATGAGTACTCAAAGATGGCTGATGATGAGCATGTGCATGCGTAAGCATATGCATATGTGTATATGTATGTATGTATGTGTGTATATGTGTTTTATATGTGTATATGTATGTATGTATATGTATGCATGTGTATGCATATATGTATGTATGTGTATGTATGTATATATGTGTATGTATGTATGTATGTATGTGTATGTATGTATGAATGTGTATGTATGTATGTGTATGTATGCATGTGTAGCAGTGCATATTTGATTTTGTTTTTAATTTTCTTTTTGTTTATTGTGGTTTGCAGACTTTCATATAGATATCTAGACCACTTAATCATTTGGCTATCTCCCATTTTATAGTCAATCAATTACCTACCTTGCTAACTAAGACTTATATATTTGTTTACAAATATATAGTATCAGTTAGCTATGGAGGTATTAGGTAGTTTGAAAAATAGGAGAAGCAAATCTATTTGGAAGATTTTGAAAGATGGATGAATAGTTTTAAAGGATGGGCATACAGAAAGTGTCCATTCAATGCAAGTTCTTGTTCTTACCTTAGCTAAGGTAAAAGCAAGAACTTGCATTGAATGGACGCTTTCTTTCCACCCATCCTTTAAAATTATTCTTCCATCCTCCAAAATCTTCCAAATAGATTTGCTTCTCCCATTTTCCAAACGACCTAATACCAAAGTTCATAAAAGAGTTAGCAACACATGTATTAGGTTGACTAGAATAGGAGAAGTAGATGTGTCAAGAAGATTCTAAAGACTGGGCGGACAATTCCAAAGGCGAGATGGTCAAAATATCTTCATTCAATACAGGTATGTATAATTTGAGCTTACTCTCATAACATGTGTATGTGTGCATATGTGTGTGTATGTTTATATGTGTGTATGCATTCATGTATATATATATATATATATATATATATATATATATATATATATATATATATATATATATATATATATATATATATATATATATATATATATATATATATATATATATATGTCTATGTATGTATGTATTTATATGTATATATGTATGCATGTATATATATAAATAGATAGAAAATTAAAATTTATACCTTAATAGTGTCGAAACAGATACATTACTCCATCCAAAACAATTTTGAAGATTGAGAATAATTAAGCTTGCACTTAGTCGTGTCAAACGACTTCCTTCATATACATGCCTTACACATTCCTCTTGAAGATATTTCTCATTTTTAGAAATATCAATGCTCTCATTGTCATTTTGATACCAATCCTCAATAAAATCTTCCATGCCATCATCTTCATCATTGTCGTACAAAACTTTTACTTTATCTTCTTTTGAATATAGGTCTTTGAACCTTGCATATTCCACAGGATCACTTTTGCATAGCCTCCTCATAGAAGCTTCTAATAAATGAGGTCTTATTGGCAATTGTGAATGGTGTGGAGGAATATCATCAACATCATACGTTGGAATCTACACACATGAATAAAAATCATTAATATTCCATAAATGAATAAAAAGTAAACTTTAAACATAAAATTAAATATATAAATTATTAAATATGGATAGAAAATTTTCATTCTCTCTCTAGCTAGAAGTTTCTCTTCGAGGTCTACACCATCCATAATTAACTAATAATTCATCACCAGCATGTAATGTAGTAATAGCATTGACAACTATGTATCTTGATACATCTCTACTCATGTATGGTGATTCATGACTATTTTCACGCTCCTCAAATGTGCAATTAGTCCTTGAACTATTATGTAACCCTCGACTACTATTTTTTAAACTTGCTATATTTCCACACATGTAAGGTCTTCCATCAATATATAATCTTTCATTTTCTGCATGTGAAATCCTTATACTAATAAGGGATGCTGTATTCAAGCATATTCCATAAGTTACTCATGATTTGAACATAACATGCAAGTCGTTGCCAATCTCCCCATCCATATATAGGACCACAAAATGACATAAGAGTGACTTCAGAGTTTGGAGGCACATGGAAATCCTCTACAATAAAGAGACCACGACCAACATTAGTAATAGTGGATGGAGCAATCATATAACTATTACCCCAAAAGTTGAAAACCTCTCCATCTAAAGGAAGTGGTCCTCTATTCCATCCTCCATATCTTCTTTTATCATATGTTTGTACTAGAGAACGATCATGAGCTAACAATGGATAATCTCCAAGCATTTCAGCCTCTAAACTAGGAGGTAGAGGATTTCTAGAAACCTCTGCTTGTAATTGATGAACAGCAAGTCCATGACATGTACGATGTATATTAACATTATGAGAATTATTATCATCATCATCATCATCATCAAGCAAGTATTCCTGTATATCAACAATAATTTGATTTTGTATATGGTTTTTAAATAAAATAATGACATTAATTTACAAAAAAAAAACATACCCAAGCATTATCACGTTGACCAGGTGGTGGTGCATGGTCAAAAGTACCATACTTAACCTCATGTTCAATACATTCCAGTCGTGGACTTCGATACGTGCCATCACAGGAGTTACACCAACATATAATATGCTCTTGATAGTAAAAATTCATCATAATTCCTATCGGAAGACACATGTGAAGTTGTTGCATGGGTAGGAGGTGGTGGAGTGCCCTCTAATTGATCAGAATCTAATTATAACAAGAAACAAAAAAATATATCAGTTATGGATCTATCAAATATATTCAAAATTAAAAGTTTGATATGCTTACAGTATATAGTCCTTGCACGATTAGGAGACGGTGGTGGAGTTCCATCTGATTCTTTGATATTGATAATCTGATTATTTACATACATAAACATTCACATATACATATTTACACATACACACATATTCACATATACACATTTACACATACACACATATTCACATATACACAAATACACATTATTGTGGGATAAGTGCATGTATTTTGTATGAATGAGTGTATATGCATGCATGTGTATGTGTGTACATATATATGTGGATATGTATATGTGTGTTTATGTTATATGTATGCATATGTGTATATATATGCATATACGTATGTGTATATGTTTGCATGTATATGTGTATGTGGGTATGTGTATGTGTGTGTATTTATGTGTATGTATTTTGATTCGTTTTTTTATGTTTGAGATTAAATTAACAGGAGATATTGTATGGTGGAAAAAAATAAGAGGTGACCTAACATACCACCTGAGACGTGGCAGTTTTTTCGTAGACAACTACATCTTCAGGAGTCATTTCCTCAGTAGAAGGTATACAAATTAATAGTTTATATTTATAATTCTCATATATTATTATTAATTTTTTATATTTAATTTATGTATTTCTTTTTTCTTTAAATAGACAGGCTACTACAAAGAAGAGAGTTGAGTTGGGCCACACATCGCACCTAGGCCAAATGGGCCATCATGGTTTTGTAGCTACATTTGTAAGTATATGTGTTATTATGAGTATATTTTTTATTTTAGTTAAAATGCAAGAAACTAATCTTTTTTATTTGTTTCAATGCAGCGAAAGGAGTATGGCCGATATCCTACGAAACATGAGATCGAGTATGCAACACATTTTGGATATCGGCATTTGACCAAGTATATACGAGATCATCTGAATGCCTTTGTGATTATTACTAAATTTTATATAATTATTTTATTTTTATGGACGTTTTAATTGTTTTACTTATTTATGTTTGTTATATGTAATACAAGAGTATTACGGAGAGGCAGATATGGATGAGGTGGAGAGGTAGACACAAGAGGGATGATCTCGATCATCACAGGGTGCTCACACAGATACATCAAATCATGCGGATGATCGTGATGATGAGGATGAGGATGAGGATGATCATCATGCTGCTACTGATGATGATGATGATGATTAGGATTCTTGATTATGACATTGGATATGTATTTACATTGATATATATATATATATATATATATATATATATATATATATATATATATATATATATATATATATATATATATATATATATAGTTCATTTCAGTTATGTTTTGGATTGTGTGTATGGTATTAAGTAATGAAAAGTTTTGTTCTATTGATTGTTATTATTGTTTATATTAAGCATGTGTTTTAGTACTTTAATTATATAGTTCATTCATATTTATGTGTGCTTGTGTGTATATAAAATGTATATATGCACATGTAGGTATATATCTATATGTGTAAGTATGTCTATATGCATGTATATGTATGTATCTATGTATATATGCGCATGTATGTATGTGCATATGTATATGTGTATATGTGTATATGCATATATCTGCATGTGCATGTGTAAGTGTATATGCGTATGTATGTGTATGTGCATGTGCATGTGTATGTGTGTATATGTATGTATGTATGTGCATGTATATATGTGTAATATGTTTGTTTACATATGTGCATGTATATGTGTGTAATATGTGTGTTTATGAATGTGTGTACATATGTATGTGTGTATATGCATGTATGTGCATGTGCATGTGTAAGTGTACATGTGTATGTATGTGTATGTGCATGTGCATGTGTATGTGTGTGTGTATATGTATGTATGTGCATGCACATGTGTAAGTGTATATGTGTGTATATGTGTATGTGCATGTGTATGTGTGTGTATATGTATGTGCATGTATATATGTAAGTGTATGTGTATATGTGTATGTGCATGGAGATTTTTGAACCACACCCTTGATAGGTAGGAGATGGTTGAACTACACCCTAAGATGGAGGATTCGGAAGTAATCCTCACACCATGGCTTTTGGGGCAAGTGGTTAGCCCATCAGACTCCTAACTAAGAGTTTGTGAGTTCTAATCCCCTAGAGATATTATATTGGTATCAAATCCTAGGAAGTAGGTTTGGGCAAGGTGGGTAAATTCCACAAAGTTCATGGACACCCAATGGCCTCTAGAAAAGGCCCTTTGACACTCTATCATGTGAAAGGGTACTAAGGGGGAAGGTGGCACTTTGAGAATTCTACCTAACAAAGATTGGAGTTTAGTTCCCAATCCATAGGTCTGATTGAGGTGTGTAAGGTACTATTGAAAAGCTCTCGGAATCAACTCTCAAATCTATTGAGCTAGCTAAGAAGTGTGAAACCAATGGATACCTTGGGTGGCACTTGATTGAGGGTTCAAGATACCAAACATGAGTGAGAACGAGGTTGAAGATACTAAAGTTGAGAATAGGTTTCAAGACACCAAGGTTGTGAACAAGGTTCAAGAAACTATGTGAGGTTTAGGACATCAATTGAAGGGACTTGCAAAGTTCAAGAGATAATCACTAAGGCTAGAGGGATACGAGAGCAGATCATTGAAGACAATGATCAACCAAACGGAGAAGGATGTAATAAAGTGATAGATAGGAGGTGGTTGAACCATGCCCTTGACATGCAAGAGATGGTTGAACTACAACCTAAGAGAGAGGATTAAGAAGTAACCCTCAACCATGGCTTTAAGGGCAAGTGGTTAACCCATCAGACTCCTATCCCGGATGTTGTGAGTTCAAATCCCCTAGAGATATTACACTCCTTAGTTGATTTTCATTGTGGAGGAATGTCCTTCAAAAACATTGGTGAAAGAACCAAAACTTACAAGAGTTTGTGCATTTGATTCCAATGATAGAAACTCGAGATGAAGATGATAGGGTAGAAGAACATCTTTTAAATGTTAAGCAAAGAAGGAGTTGCTTAGAAGACAACTTTATGTCATAATGAAGTTAGTGGAAATCGAAACCTTGTCAAGGTTAGAATAAAAAAGCTAGTTGCAACCATGAGGTTGAATAGATCATGCCAAAGTCTAGACTTCTTGAAAGGGAAGTAAAGATGAAAGGTAGAAGTTTGAATCCCAAGTATGTAGTCTATAACAATAATAAATTCTATGGAAGGTGAAACTTGTATTCACCTATTCTTAAAGGGATTTCATAGAACAAAAATCCAAAAGCATTTGGGAATGCTTAGATTTAAGTAGTAGAGAGATTCTTGAAAAGCCCTAGGATAATTATTCAAGCATTTGATAGAAAGGAATCTAAAGACAAAATTAAATTCTTATCATTACAAGTTAGTTGAGTAAGTACTAATAAGATTTTGAATGTAATACAGGTTACATGGAATTACACTTAAGACCTTAGAAAAGAAGGTTGGATGTTTATTCCATCAAAATGTTTGAAGCTTCCAAAGACAAACATGGGATAGTTAAAAAATATAAGATCATTTTTTGAGAGAAGTACTAGAAGTATAGTATAGATGTAATATTGACTTAAAATTTTGGTATAAAGGATTGAAGTAAAAGATAATATGTATTTAGATGAAGCTTCTAGACTTTAAGATAAATATGACACACACATTAGTGTTGGATGTAAACTATGGTGGTATGGGCCACTTACTTTATATTCACACTAATGTAGGAATGGTGGTATTAAACATCAGTCCTTGAGATGGTAGGTATCTTTTAGCCTTGGTTTTATTACTTGAAGTGAAACTGAATGGCAATGGCAATTCCAAATTCATAAAGAAAGATGAAGTACATGATGATCAAGGGTATGGCCTCAAGTCACTTCAAGAACATGCAAAGAAGGAAGATAGTTAAGGATGAAGTAACCAGACTTCAATTATCTTCCTTAAGAATTCCAGTAAGATAACTATAGTATTACTTTAGTTATGAGACTTTAAAATAAAGATTTTCAAGTTCTCTATCATAAATGATTGATGGATTTTTGAAGAGAAAGATCTTAGCAATATCCTTTCAAATAATTTAGACTAAGTTAGCAAAAAACACCCTTGTTGATAATACAACTAGGTGAATCAATCTCTTAAGTTAAAGATGTACACTAGATTGGTATTCTAGTCTCAAGAGATTGGGAAAGGGATTGAATTACCAAGATATTAGAAGTATCATAGTTTTTGAGTGAATTAAAACATCATCAAAAGGTTATAAAACTCCATGACTCGAGACAATGATGTTCAAGACCACACTAGAGTTTGGTGGTCAGAAGATGGCTTGACTTAACTCAAAGAACCTTTATGAGAACTTAGTTTATCTCTTAACAATTTCTATAATACTTCAAAACCTTGAGTTGGATGGATCTATGAAGACTGAGTTTTGTGAGTCTCATAGGGTTTGAGTTGAATTAGTTGTAGTGTCTAAGAAATTTGAATAAGTTACACAGAATTTTAGTGCTTCCTTCTAGCTTCTCAGAATCTTGGACTTGACTTTGAAAGAATATTTGAGTCATTTCTAGATCAAGTTTAACAGTATGGAATAGGTAATTGCATTAAACATCAAATATTGATGTTATGTATAGAACCCATTCAATCTTAGAAGAAAAGTATGAGTGAATTATTCATCCATTGAGTATTATTTCAACATCAATACTTATAGCAAATTGAACTGGATGATGAAAGATTCCAATGTTCTCTAAAAAAGATGTTGAGTAAAAATCTTGAAGAGAAAAGAGCTAGAATTTTTTTCTAGTTTTAACAACTCCAAAGAAGCAAAGTCTTTGAAAAAATACCCTAGGTTAATTCATTTTGATTGAAGCTAGTTGCCCAAGAAGTAAATGAAACAATTCTTTCCTACATTCCACCTTGGTATCCAGAAGATAATTGGATATAGTAGTCCTATAGTTGAGTAAAGGGGTTAGTAGAAGTTCGTTAAGAAGTGGATCATAATATAAAAACCTAAGTTTATATATATTGGGAAACCTCAATTTCGTTTTCTCAAAATGAAAATTGAGGGAATTTCTCAAAGTCTTGATGGGATCCATGCACAAGTGGTGCACATAAATGAATCCATATAGCAAATTAGTTGGAAATACTTAGAATCCACCTACTTCAAATGGTTGTGCTATGGATGAAGAGTTTGTAGACAAAAAAATGTTGAATTAGGTAGGGATATTTTGTTAGAGTTTCAGGTCTATGGAAGCATACAAACAACATAAGGAAGAAGAAGAAGAAGAATAAGCTTGGAGCACAATACACAATACTAAATGTATTACCAAGTGAAATGTACAAAATTAGGTCACTTGTTAGGGTTATAGGCATATATACAATCAAGGGAAAAAAACCTCCTAAAGAGAGAAAAAAGTGACATGGTGCTCGTAAGTTTGTTCACACACATTACTACCAAAATATATCAACAAATCCCCCCAAGGAGTGACGTGGTGAACAAGAAGTTGGCACTCATGTATAAGGAAGTGACAACTATGTGGAAAGAGATCAATCCACAAAAGGAAGTAAGCTCAAAGCTCTACAGAAAGCTTCAAAATTCTACGGAGGTAGAGCCTTAGTGAAAAAATATGCGATGTTATCTTATGTGGGCATATATGCCAAACGGATTTCTCTAGTAGAGAACCTCTCCCTGACATAATGATAATGCACCTCAATGTGTTTTGTGCAAGGATGGAACATAGAGTTCCTCACAATCGCCAATGTGCTCTGAGTGTCAGTGAAGATGGTGGTGGTAGAAGACTGGCCAACACCCAAATAAGCCAAAAGGCGTCTGAGCCACACACGCTCAACAATCATTGTGAAAGCTTCCCTATACTCAACCTCACAACTAGAAGTGGCCATAGTAGGTTGCTTCTTGCTCAACCAAGATATGCATGAGCTACCAAGCATGAAGCAAAAACCACTCGTAGACATACGAGTGTCATAGCAACCAACCCACACCATGTCTAGACAATAAGTAGTATGTATTGTGTGGGAAACTTAAAAGACCTACGAAATCCATTTGAAGTGATCTAGATCTTGTTGGAAAGCTTTGAGGGTCAACTTTATGTGTACAAAATCTCAGAGCTTCAACATTAGAGATAGAGAGAAATTGAGTTTTCTAGATGTATGTGGTAGCCATCTGTGAGGTCCTCAAAAGAGTCCAACATACATTTGGTACAATTTGCAGTGCATATTCTCCATCAGTTTGGTCTTCACTTTCTTTTCTAGAAATCACTAGCATAGTTTCCTACTTTACCACAATGATAACATGTTATAGCTTCATGGGAATCGTAGGATCCTTGTCCTCTTCCTCTATTTCTACCTCGACCTCTTCCTTGTATGTTTTCATTTGATCCATCCTTGCCATCTTCTAGATTATTTTGATTGTAGTTGGAGTTGCTATGACCTCATCCTTTTCCTATTGAGTATCCTCTTGTTTTCCTTCCTTTACCTCGAATGACAAACAACATTTGGTTGTGGATGTCCTTTTCTTTGGAGCCACCAAGGTTTAACTCTTCTATGAGGGGATTAGGGATTAGTTACTCAAAAGGGATATGCAAATTTCAAGTTAATGGACATTATAAAAGGCTTCCATATTTCATCTTCTCTCATCTCATTGAGTGTACAAGACAAAAGATCTTTGTCTTCACCTATTGTGCCAAGTCAAAGCATCTCTTAGCTCGTTAATCTTCAAAATATATTCAACTATGGATTGTCTCAAACTTTTCTTGATTGTGTTCAAATCATTCCTGAATTGAAATTTCCTAGATCTTGTATTTGACAAATATATCCTTCCAAGAGCCACCAAACATTTGTGGAACCCTAACCTCTAAGTTGTGAGAGCCCAAACATTTGTGGAACCCTAACTTCTAAGTTAGATGAGGTCTACGTGTGACTCTTGATGATTATAAATGATCTTTGTGAGCCTATCCATTAGGTTAGGTAGGGCATAAAATTTCGGTCTATTGGGTTGCCATTCAAGGCAAAAATAAAGGCCCTGTGGTGTCGCGCAATTTCCCCATAGAACCTTAATGGGGGAAGTGCAGAGGGGGGCTTGTCCCCTTCTTTGGGGTCTGGGTGGCCTATCCCCTCGGCCTATAGGGCCAAGATAGTAGGACTTTTGGTCATGGAGATATTGTCAGATTGTATATTTTGCTAACTATTTTATATCTCCCAACTACGTTTATCCATATCAACTCCCCTTGTAAAAGCTATATAAGCATGGCCTAGGTTGAGCTTTACACATCATTGCACACTAGTAAGCCCTTCATCTAGAGTCTATCTAGATCACCATCTAAGATGGGTGGACAACACCATCATTGTAACTGCATTATGCTTGGCAATATGAGAATTTGAGTTCTCTATCTCTCAATCTGCATCTATCTTTGTGTGCATTTTCCTCTCAACTCAGTCTACAGGTCTACTTCATTGTGCTTCCATTTTCTTACATGGTATCAGAGCTTAGGAGGCTCTGAGTGGTGCAAAACCAAAAATGCTGAGCTTGCAGAGGCTTCAATGGCAAAAGAGAGAAGATGTCAAGTGGTACATCATCATCTACAACTGAGAATCAAGGTGGGTCGTCAACAGGAGTAGGTGGAATACAAACAGGAGAAACAATGATGCCTGTCATCTCAACATTGTGGATATGACCATCAACCTTCATAGAAGGTAAACTTGATGGTACGAGCCTAAAATCACTTCTATCCTTGATTCATATGAGCTTTTGGAGACTAGATCCCAAAAAAACTCCTGATCCAAATAATCTCAATCGAGTGATTCCTCTTGATGCTGATCTTCGATGTGCTTGGAAACATAGAAATGTAGATGCACTCTGTGCTCTAGTTACAAGTACTACTGATAGTGTTCTAACTCTCATTTAGCATACTACCAAGGCATGTGAAACACGGAACATATTAAGAAATCAATATGAAACTCATAATCAGACACGGATTCAGAACTTGGAAAATTAGGTAGCATCAGAAAGGTTTGATGATGGGGAGATTGCAAAGGTGTTTATCACTTGCATAAAGAATCTACGAGATCAAATGGTGGGAGCAAGTGTAAAAAAGTCAAGTGAGGAGCTAGCTCGACGTTGTCTTCAAATCTATCCACCTAGGTTTGATGGTTTGGTAACTTCTCTTAATACTCAAATCAGACCTCAACCACTAACTTTTGAAGAATTTAGTGCCTTAATCATGGAGGAGGAGCTGTGGCTCAAGGCCGGCAAGGAGTGGTGGCAGCAAAGGAGATGCTTCATTCACAACAAATGGCTAAAGAGGCAAAGTGGATTCTTCAAAAGATGGAGACAAAAAGAAGAACGATAAAAAGAAGTCAAGGGAGAGTGTTTCCACTACAAGAAGAAAGGACACAGAATCCAAGACTATCATATCAAGAAGGTAGAAGAGAAGAATGAATCTTCAAAAGGTGGCAAGGGCAAGGAGTCTACCAACACAACATAAATAGAGCTTGCGTTATTTGTTATGATAGAGGAGGTATGCTCCATGGCTGAAGATTTAGGAACAGATGACTGATGGGTGTTGGACAGTGGTGCATCTCATCACATGATGAGCAGAAAAGACCTTTAGAGTTCCTTACAGCCTCTAAAGGAACTGATCATAGTAAAGGTAGGCATATAATGCAAGATGTCATGTAGAGGGCAAAGATATGGTTTCTTTCATTAACTCTAATGGGTGTGTCAAAAAGCTTTTGAATGTGTCGTATGTTCCACAAATAAAATGAAATCTACTTTCAATAGCTTCTATAACTGATCAAGGTTATCAAGTATCTTTCAGTAAGACAAGAGCTAAGATTATGAACAGTAATAACAACATTGTTGGGACTGACATAAGGAGGAAAAACGTGTATGACTTGTGTGCTCGTATAGCCACTACAAGTGTGGGCACAAGTAAGCTATGGCATGAGAGATTCGACCACATCAGATACCCTGTACTGAAGGAGGTGCATCGCAGGGGTATGGTTGCACACCTACCATTGATTGCAAAAATGAAGGAACCATGTGAAGCTTTCATGATGGGCAAGCAACTGAGGAAGGCATTTCCACAAGAAAGCAAGAATAGGGCAAGCTATCCTCTAGAGATGGTGCATGCTGACTTGTGTGGAAAATTTTCTACATAAGCCTTGCACGGATCTTCCAACTTCATGTTACTTGTCAATGACTATAGCAAGAAGATGTGGGTGTACATCCTTCGCGATAAGGCTCAAGCTTTTGGTAAGTTTAAAGAATGGATTGAGCTTGTTGAAACTGAAACACGGAAGAAGATGAAGAAATTCAAGATAGACGGCAATGGTGAGTTCACATCAATAGATTTTGAAGATTTCTACAAGAGTAAATGAAGTAAGCATCAACCCACAGTGACACATAGCCCTCAACATAATGGTGCTGTAGAATGTCAAAATTGAACCATCATGGATATGGCAAGGTGCATGTTGAAGGGAAAGGGTTTGCCTAATCAATTTTGGATAGAGCTTGTCAACATTGCTATCTACATCTTGAATCGAAGCTACATCGAAAACTAGTGAAAAGCCTTCCGTTTCCCATTTCAAAGTATTTGGAAGTGAATGTTATGTACATGTTCTAGATAGGGAGAGAAAAAAGCTTCAACCAAAAAGCATCAAATGTATCTTTCTAGGGTACAAAAAAGATAAGAAGGCATATAATCTTTATGACCATGAGGCTAAGAAGATCATGGCGAGTCGCGATGTGGTGTTTAAGGAGGAATAGCCACATGCAATGGAGGAGGAAAAGAGAGCTTCCACTTTGTCATCAGGCCATTGGAGTTAGACCTCTACAGAAGCACGTGAACAACACAAGGAAGAAGGAGAAACTTGGAGCACAACACACAATACTGAATGTATTAACACTAGAATGTACAAAGATAAGTAACCTATTAGGGCTATAGGCATATATACAAGCCGAGGGAAAAAAACCTCCTAAAGAGGGAAAAATGTGCCCCGATGGCCCTAGAGTGTTCACACACATCATAACCTAAATATATCAACAAATCCCCATTTGGAGTGATGCTATGAACAAGGAGCTAGCACTCATGTATAAGGAAGTGCCAAGCTATGTGGAATCAATCCACAAAAGGAAGTAAGCCCAAATCTTTGCGAAAAGCTTCAAACTTCTCCCTAGGCGGAGCCTTCATGAAAAGGTCTACAATGTTCTCCTACGTGGGCACATATGCCAAGCTAATCTCTCCAACAAAGGACCTTTCCTTGACATAATGATAATGCACCTCAATGTGCTTAGTGCGAACATGGAACACAGGGTTCCTCGCAACTACCAATGCACTCTGAATGTCAGTGAAGATGATGGTGGCAAAAGGTTGACCAACACCCAAATCAGCCATAAGGCATCTGAGCCACACACACTCAACAATCACTATGAAAGCTTCGCTATACTCAACCTCACAACTAGAAGTGGCCACAATAGGTTTCTTCTTACTCAATCAAGATATACATGAGCTACCAAGCATGAAGCAAAAGCCCCTAGTGGACACATGAGTGTCATAGCAACCAACCCAATCACTGTAAAAAAAAGCATGCAAATCTGGCGGTAGTGATTCCCCCTTGAGATAAAACAATCCAAGTAGTCGGGTACCACTCAAGTAGCGAAAGATGCGCTTAACCGCCTGCCAATGCTTGACACGTAGGCAATGCAAAAACCTGCTCATCTGTGAGACAGTAAACTGAATATCTAGCCGAGTAATACGTAAGTAAATCAAGCATCCAATAGCCTACTGATAGATAACAACATCAAATGCATCTCTAGCATCATGAAGACTCAATCGTAAACCTGTCTTCATAGGAGTGACAATAGGCTTATAGTCTTCAAGGCCAAACTGCTGCAATAATGTGTCAATATATTTCATTTGACACAAACCCATTCTACCATCAACTTGCATAAACTCAATGCCCAAATAATGATGCAAATGCTCCAAATTAGACATCTCAAATGAGGCATGCAAATTAGCCTTAAAATTAGTAATATGCTTGTCATGAGGACCAGTAAGTAGCATGTCATCAACATACACAACAATGATCAAAAGCACATCATTAGCATGCTGAACATATAAGGTGCTCTTAGTTGGAATATTCTCAAAACCATGTGCAATCAGATAGGCATGTATCTTTTCATACCAAGCACGTGGTTCTTGCTTTAAACCATATAATGCCTTCTTTAACCTGCACACCTGGTTCTCATGCCCTTTCTGCACAAAGCCATGGGGCTGAAAAACATACACTTCTTCATGCAAGTCACCATTCAAAAATGTTGTTTTAATGTCCAGCTGATGTACATTCCAACCATGATGAGCTGCAAGTGCACATATGGTACGAACAATAGTCATTTGGCAACCAGGAGCAAAGGTCTCATCAAAATCAATGCCTCTTTCCTGCACATAACCCTTTGCAACAAGCTTAGCCTTATACCCATCAATTGTTCCATCAGGCTTACACTTTAGCTTGTATGCCCACTTAGTGCCAATGGCCTTCTTGCTAGGAGGCAAGTCATATAAAGGCCAGGTACCATTCTTCATTATAGCATCATATTCAGATTGCATAACAACCTTCCAATTTTCAAAGTTTTGTGCTTCATCAAACGGAATAGGCTCATGCTCATCACAAAGACTAGAGGCAGCCATAGCATAGCAATCTAATGCAAAAGAGGCACTATGAGAGCCTGAACGGGTACGATATGACAAAGGTGCACCTAATTTGTTGTCACACAAAGTATGGACCATCCATTTTGGCATAGTTTTTTCCTCCTCAATATCAGCTCTCTCATCAACAAGTGCATCATGTAAACCTGTATCAGAAATGGAATGATTTGCATCATTACATGAAACCTGCAAAGGTTGAGAAGTTGCCTTTGATGGCGATGCACCACAGTGCTCCAAGCACTGCACACGGTACTCCCCATTGGGAACACAAAATATGCAGGAAAAACACAGTATAAAGGGAGCACGAGCTCAGACTTCTTAGATGTTACAAATGTGGCCGAATTTACAGTCTATGGCTGACCAGGCCGCTATATGTTTTATTAAAGAACATATTCAAAAGTGTCTGGTGGCCATTTGGCCTTTCACATGGACACTAATGGTAACAATCTCCAACTAAAGGCCAATATGGCCAAAATAACTATGGGAGAAAAATGAAGAATGATGAAGAATACCTGAGTGTAAGTATACAAGTTGTACCTGCCACCTAATGGGCATGTTACACAGTATACAAGTGACTGAGTAAGATCATGAATCAAGTAACCCCCATCAAGTGACAACAATGTTGAAAGCTATCATGTGGTAGAGCTCTAGTCAAAGCATCTACAACATTATCTCGAGTATGAACCTTCTCAAGAATAATGCGCTTAGTGGCTAAGCAATCTCTAATGAAGTGATACCTCACCTCAATGTGCTTGGTCTTTGCATGATAGACCGGATTCTTAGCCAAAGCAATGGCACTTTGACAATCACTGAGCAAACCAGGTACATGTTGAGGTAGACCCATATCACAAGCAAGACGAGAAATCCACAATGCTTCCTTACATGCTGCACTTGCTGCAACATACTCTACTTCTGAGTGGAAACAATTGTACATTCTTGAAGACTAGATCTCCAAGAGATAGCACCTCTAGCAAAATGAAAAATGTACTCTAATGTAGACTTACGATTGTCTACACAACTAGCATAGTCAGAATCTATGTAACCAATAATGGATGTCTTTCCTCTACCTAAGCATAGACACTTGTCCTTAGTGCCACTCAAATATCTCAAAATATGCAAATGCAATGTCTGGTCTTGTAGCTACCATAGCATACATGAGACTACCAAAAACAGACTAATAAGGAATTTTGGTCATGAATTCCTTTTCCTCATCTGATTTAGAGCAATCATCCTTGATCAATTTCACATATGTGGGTAAAGGTGCACTCGATGCCTTTCCACCCTGCATATTGAACTTGTGAAGTACTTTGGATATGTACTCACTTTGTGACAAGTATATGCATCTTTTACTCCTACCACGAGTAATGTGCATGCCAAGAATATGTTTGGCATCCCCCAAATCCTTAATATCAAATGTCTCACTCAAATTCTTTTTGAGAATTGACAAGTCATAAGAGGACTTCCCAACAATTAACATATCATCGACATAAAGTATCAAGCATAACAAGCTGCCATCTAAGCATCTCTTTGTGTAGGGACAATGATCCTCATTGCTTCGAGAATAGCCTTGAGACTTCATAAAAGCATCAGATTTTTGGTACCATTGCCTAGGGGACTGTTTAAGTCCATATAAGCTCTTCTTGAGCTTACAAACTAGACTTTCTTTGCCAAGAACTACATAACCCTCTGGTTGTTCCATATAGATCTCATCTGTAAGATCTCCATGCAAGAAAGCAGTTTTCACATCCATTTGGACTAGCTCTAAGTCCTCCATTGCAATGAATCCAAGAAACATGTGCAAGGTAGTCGTCTTGACCACTGGAGAGAAGATTTCCTCAAAATCAACACCATGTTGTTGCTAAAAACCCTTTGCAACAAGTCGTGCTTTATAATTTGGAGAAGCACCTCCTTACTAGGTTGTTTATGCATCTTAGACTTATTGAAAATCACATCACTACTTCAGATCACTGATCGTGTTTCAAGATCCCATAAGCGATATCCAAAATTTCCTTCTTGACCATATCCAAGAAAAATGCATTTCTTTGACTTATGATCCAACTTTGTCTAAGATTCTTGTGCCACTTTTAGACCTTTGACAGTACTCGGTGAAAGGTTAATCACATGAACTATAGCCAATACTGCTTTTGCCCAAAAACCTTGTGAAAGGTTTTGCATGATGCAGCATAGGAACTACTCTATCTTGAATAGTTCTATTCATCCTTTCTGCTACACCATTCTATATTAGGGTATAAGGAGATGTAACTCTATACGAATTCCTCTAGATTGACAAAAAAAATATAGAATTTATGTGAGGTATACTCACCATGTTATTTGAATGTAAAGCCTTAAGCTTAGTTCCTTTTTTAATCTCAACTGAAGCAAGCCATTTTCTGAAAGTAGGGAATACCTCATTCTTTGCTTTGATAGGATATACCCAGACTTTTCTAGTAGCATCAATTATGCAAGTGACAAAATAAAGAGAAGCACCTAATGACCTTGTGGGCATAGGACCACACACATCTGTATGAATGAGATCTAAGGGCTGAATTGAAGATCCAATGTGCGTCTTGTGCACGTTCCTAGTTTGCTTTCCATATTGACAATGCTCACAAAATGAAAAGTTAGAGAAAGATAACACAAGTAAGTAGCAAGAATGAGAAAGATTTTCCATTCCACTACGTGATATATGGCCCAAACGGCCATGCCAAATACAAGCCATATGCTATTCAGTAATAGCTAACAAGTGTTCTTTCTGTGATACAAATAAAGGATAAAGTGAGCCAACTTTGCTTCCTTTTGCAATAACCATATTGGCCTTTGATATGCAAAAGGACTGAGCATAGAAGACCACCTTGTAGCCAAGGTCATCAAGTTGACTGACTGACATCAAACTATGTGATAACTGAGGTACATGGTGTACATTATGCATAGTAAACTTTGAACCATCAATGAACTGAACAACCACATCGTCGATCCTAACAACATCACATTCGTAAGAGTCACCAAGTCTCACAGTACCATGATACTTTGCTGCATAATTAGAGAACCATTTTCTGTGTGGTGTCACATGGAAAGAGGCCCCAGAATCTAGCAGCCGCATGTGGGAAAGAGAATCAGCCATAAGAGCCTCAGTTAGCATAGTGCTATCAAGTGTCAACACATCAGCATCATCAAAAATAGCATTAATTTCTTCAATCTTCACAATCGAAGTAGATGGTGCAAGTAGCTATTTAACATGCATATCAACATTCTAACTTTACCTTTAGCATTCTTTAATGCATAACAATCTTTCTTCATGTGTCCTTTCTTATGACAATAATGGCATTCGATATCCCTTTTCCTTGATTTACTTCCACTCTTATTCTGTTGGCCATTCTTTTCCTTATTCTTGCTCCTATCACGCTGTTGATTGTTTCCTTGGTAAGAATCATGAACATTATATGCATCTCCACTTCGAGTGCCAACCATAGATTTTCTATGAATCTCCTCGCTCATGAGTGCTCCACATATGTCATCATAGACCAGTTTACCACTAGGTACACTATTGCTAATAGCTATGCAAAATGTATCCCATGATGATGGCAAGGTGCATAACAACAATACTACTTTCATTTCATTATCCATATCTATTTTTTGATCCTATAACTTGGAGAATATTGCATGGAACTCATTTAGATGAGCAACAACACTATCTGTGTCCTTCATGTGAAGGTCATATAATTTTCTCATCAGATACACTTTATTTGATGCCCTCTCTTTTTCATATGTATTGCATAACTTCTTCCAAAGCTCCTCTGCAATTTTGTCTAATACTACACAGTAAACATTATCTGTCAAGTGCAATCAAATGGTAGACCTAGCCATTTCATCTAACTCATCCTAATCATCTTCATGCATGTCAGCAGGCTTCTTTGAGATTCCATTTACTGGCTTCCATTGCCTCGTGCGAATCAACACATATTTAATCTGATTCTTCCATAGCTAGAAGAGTCCAAAACCCCACCAAGGCTCAAAGAAGGATGACTAAGTGTCAGATTCTAGGAGAGAATTCAATAGTCTTCCCAGAAAAATCAATTAATGAACAGTAATGACCAACCAAAAGGAGTATGTGAGAATGAATGTGCTCACACCAATAAGTGTATCAAGGAGTAAATTGACCACTATATAGTTGACAAAACTAAAAATCTAGAAAAATTTTGCCAGAGTATCCTCTGCAAAATGAGCATATGACCAATGTCAAAATATCATAAAACTGCAAGTACTGACATGTTTACTTGCATAGTGAATCATTGACTCCATTGCATACAATCAATTATCTGAAAGAAGCCAACTAGGATTATCAAGCACCTATGAACAACTAGCATACATCTCCTATGGTGAGGTTAGGTAAGTGTTCCACTCACATCACCAAAGAGACCCCAACATCTGGGTGTCTCTCAGTTAAGAAAACCTCACCATGACCCTCTTTATCAAACATAAAAGGCTTTATGCAAAAATGCAACCGCTATATCAATGACCACATGGACGTACACAAGCGATATCCAAATAAGCATACATAGTGTGTATGTGCTCAATATATGCAGTAAAATGACACTGAAAGAGTGAATGCACAACCCAGAAAGTGTCAGTCAATTCTATTGTTTAGGCTTTAAAAGCTACATAAATTTGCAGCAACTGCTCCCACCACAACTGAAAACCTTTTGAGAAACCTATAGTGTGGCTAAAAACACAGCCCCAAAGGTGAATATTTATTGTTGGAGAAGTGCAAAAACACTCTTCTTGATGTTCTTGGACCTGTGCAAAGAGAACTATGCACAAAGTACTCCAAAATGGCTCCAAAAATCACCCCAAAATTGTTTCAAAAATAGGCTTTGAAAGCAAAGAATGAAGCTTTGAGGGGCCAACACATGTTCAAGGTAATGTTAACCTTAGACTTTCCCCTTCTTCAGACACCACAAGCATGTAGCTTAGTGGCAAGAGATCACCACGGTTAAGTGAGCTCGAGGGGAACAATAGTGGTATGGGTGACCTCCCGTGAAATACCAGGAACCTCTATCTTCCTTGATCATTGAGGTCCTCCCTCACGCACAGTCAACGACGCCAACAGTGACTTCGTTGACTCAGATGACAAGGTATGCCAAGGTCTATGACTTGATCACTTCCTTGGTTGTAAGCCTTGGAGAAAGCCTTGGGTGGGTGGGTAGGTGCTCGCTTTGCTCACACAAAGGAACAAGGCTTTTGCATCAAAATGCTCTAATATCAATGAAGTATTTTGATGGCAATGCACCACAATGTGCTCTCCTTCTCGATAGCTCCATTAAGATATCCTCAGAGTAGAAAACCCAACTCCAAGTTCCACACACGGTACTCCACACTGAGGCTGCAAAATACGTAACAAAAACACAGTACACAGGGAGCACAAGCTCAGACTTCTTAGATGTTACAAATGTGGTCGAACTTATGGTCTGTGGCTGACCATGCCACTATATGTTTTATTGAAGAACATATACAAAAGTGTCCGATGGCCATTTGGCCTTTCACATGGACACTAATGGTAACACCTCATTAGGACCAACACTAGACTGTCCACCTATAAAAAGAGGCAGCAACGTATCATATGTGTCTTTGGAGCTAATAGATGTCTCCTTCGTACATGAAAGTAAAGGCTGAATAGCATCTTCCACAAAAACAATGTCACGGCTAACCAAAATGCATTTAGTATGTGGATGATACAGATGATAGCCTTTGCTTTCAGAACTGTACCCAACAAAAAATACATTTTATTGCTTTATCATCCAATTTCCTGCAATGTTTTCAAGCACTAATGCATATGCTAGACAATAAAAAACATTAAGGTGAGCAACATATGGCTTGCAACCATGCCAAGCCTCACATGGAGTGATAGAATGCAGTGCTTTAGTGGGACACCTATTAAGTACATATGCTGCACACATGATAGCCTCAAGCCAGTAACTATGTGGTAAAGCCTGACTCTTGACCATACACCTCGCCATCTCCATGAGTGACCTATTCTTCCATTCAACAACTGCATTGCGTTGAGGTGTCTACGACATTGTACACTGATGTTTTATCCCACATTCATCTATGCATTAAAGTTAGAAGACATATACCCCCCCCCCCCCCCCCCGATCAGAATAGAGGGTGCCCATTTACACGTTGATAGATTTTTAGCCAAAACCAAAAATTGTTTTAAGCACATAAACACTTTGGACTTTGCTTTCAGTGGATATACCCATGCATGCTTGGAAAAATCATCAATGAAAGGCACGAAGTAAAGATAATTCCAAAGACTTGTTCTGCCTAGACTTTTTGCAATAGAACAGAAAGTAACTCTTCAAATGTTAAGGCATTTGGATTGCCTTTCATCATCAAACGAAGAGTAGAAGCAAAGCTCTGATATGATTCAGTAGGCTGCGCGAGTACACACCCAATAGCATAATTGGATGCATCAACATGAACATGGAAAGGCTTATTCCAATCTGGTGTGGTCAAGATCGGTGCTGAACATAATCGCCGTTTAAGCTCATTGAAGGAATTCTCACATTCATCCGTCCACTCAAAGTTGGTCAAAAGTCCATACAGAGGCTTTGCTACGATGGCATACATGTGTATAAACCGTCGATAATAACCACAATGCCCCATGAAAGCTTGTACTTCCTTGACATTCTTTGGCCTAGGTAACTTGGCTATGGCTCTCACTTTCTCTTCATCAGTGGATATGCCATTCTTTGACACTATGTGTCCTAGAATCTTGCCTTGCCTAACCATAAAAACACACTTTTCTGGGTTCAGGTAGACTTGATATTCTCTACATTTGTCAAAGATTTGTCTGAGTTCAGGAATATGGGTTTGCCTAATGTTGGAATGAGCACAAAGATCATCAACATAGACTTCTAAGTTCTTCCTCAGAAACTCTTTAAATACATGGCACATTAGTCTTTGGAAGGTAGCGGGTGCATTGATAAGCCCAAATGGCATTACTCTAAAGGCAAAAATGCCCCATTCAGTGGCAAAAGCCGTCTTATGCTGATCTTCTGGAGCTATGGCTACTTGATTGTAGCCCGAAAATCCATCAAGGAAGCTGTACACTTCCTTGCCTGCTACTCTTTCTAAGAGATGTTCTGTGATAGGAAGCGGATAGTTATCTCGAATTGTGGCTGCATTGACTTTCTTCAAGTTAATGCATACACGCAGCTTTCCATTTTTCTTGGGCACCACTACGATGGGGGATACCCACTCAGTATGCTCAATTTCATAGATAAATCCAGCTTCAACCAAGCGATCTATCTCTTCCTTGATCTTGGCCGCATAGTTGTCATTGTATGTGTATGGCTTTTGCTTAGAGGGCCTAGCCTCTGAAGTCATGGGTATCGTATGTGAGCATATGTCAGGGTCTACACCTTTCAGGTCCTTGTAGCTCCAAGCGAATACATCTCTGTACTCTCTTAGCAAGGCTATCAATTCGTGCTCTTCGTCTTCCGTCAGGTCATGGCCTATGTATGTGCATCTCTCTTCTCCTTCTTCCATGGCTACCACTATTTTCTTGGTGGTTTTTTTGTTATCATAGGCCTCCCCCGATTGTGCCTCTCATTTAGGCATTCTGATCATGACTCTCCTGTCATCTATCTCATACTTCTTAAAGTTTTCCGGGACCTCAAACAAAGATTCTTCCGCTTCTAGTGTGACTTCTCTCTTCTTTCTTTTTTTTCTTTCTTCCTTTAGGGTCACATGTGTGGCTAGCCTTACATCACTCGTAAGCTCTCCATGCCTCTGGGGTTGAAATTCTACTTCATAGAAGTATTCTTCATCTGAGGCAAAAGGTGGGTCCATGATGATTGACTCTAGATCGGAGTCACTTGTATCCTCAAATGCATCAGGGCTAGGTTCACACTCTTCTAACACTGCCTCTCCCATGATTGGCTCTATGGAGAAGACTGAAATGTCATAGCCATCTTCATCACAGTGAGGTGTCCATTGTTCTTCATTGATGGCTACATCCATTGTTGCTAGGATTTCTGCCCAGCCGTGGGGTTCAAATTGTTCGTCAGGAAAGACTACAGGTGCATAGGCTGGGTCTTGAATTGATCTATGTGTTTCTTTTGCACCTATCTTTTTGGCTTCTTCTCTCTTCTCTTCTTCTACTGCTACTTTGCACATCCATAAGTGGGTGTCTTCATGCATCCATGAGGATCCTGATCCTATGGAATGCACCGATTCCATATCATCTTTGGCTCTATGGAGGGGATTCCACTGGATAGGAGGGACATCTCTATGAGAGTAATCTTTGAGATTCACTTTGGTCGTAACACCTAAGTGTTGCAGGTACAAGGAGTTGGTTCCCCAGTCCTGTACCACTTGCAACTGTCGCATAAAGGGTCTTCCCAAGATCATTTCATAGGCATGATTTTTGCTAAAATCACATATAGCAAATGTATGCTCGAACTCAACACCACATGTGGTGAGAGTTATTCCTTCTAACAGCCCTAAGGGTCTCTCTAGATGACCATCGGCCATTTGCAATTTCATCCTCATGGGCCTGAGTGCTGGCTTGCCCCAACACTTCCATAAGGAAGTGGTAGCGATTGCAACTCCTGCACCTGAGTCTAGAATGGCCTTGGTGGTGTATCCTTGATGGGTGATAGGAAGATATGTGTTTCCCTCTTCGCCCTCACTCATGTCCCCTATCTTGTCCAATGGTATTTCTGGCACTGTTCTCTGGGATCCTACCTGGGAACGAGGTTTTGCTATTTCTGGCACTTGTTTGGCTACATGTTTCCATAGCTCTGGCCTTACTTTGAGTAGCTCTTCTAAGGTGAGGTTGCACTGTACTTTAGTGTTTTTCACTACCTCTGTGTTCCTAGGTATGACCGAGTCCTCATTTCATACCATGAACGTGGGTGCTCTCATACAAGTAGACTTAGCTTCCCATGGACCTGTGAAGTGGGGTAATTCTTGTAGAGAGTTAGACTCAAAGTCTAATCTTTCCTGAGGTTGGGTGCTCTCCTGCTCCTCATAAATGGATGGGATGTCTTGTGGGAATTGGTCGTGTGCATCATCCACAAGTTCAATAGGAGGAGGGACTTCACTTTCTTTAGCCCATTTGTCTTCTCGAATCTCTCGTAAGAATTCAAGTGTGAACCGATTCATAGAAGATGATGTGTCTGGCTCCGTGGAGTTAGGCACATAGGCTTCCTGGGCAGGAATGCTTACTCTTTCACTTGCCTTGTCCTTGTGTTGAGAGGCGGGGTCCTTTTTTGATTGTGCAATCAGCCTCTCTATTCTTTCTAACAATCCTTCAAAGTGCAACTGCGTCTTGGCTGAACTAGAGATGTTAAAGAGGCGACTGGCTTCAAACATGGTTTGAGCAAGCTCCACCATCTTAGCACAAATTTTGGTTCGTTCTAGCTCTAGTTCTGCTCTAGGGTAGCACTTTTCATGATCAGTTACGTTTGGCCCTGCTTGGATTCTGGCCTGATATGCTTTGAGCATCATATTAAGGTCCTCGGGAGTGGGATCTGCTAGGACTAATCCTACTCTTGGGGGTGGTGGAATTGCGTGAGGTGGGTTGGAAGGTGGCGGGTCGGATGGCGATGGGAATGGTGGTGGTGGGGTAGTGTGAGAGGGAGTTTGGGATGTGAGTTCAGTTATCCTGGCCTTTGTTTCTCTGAGGCTTTCCTCGAGTTCACTCATCTTCTTTGCCCATTGCCTTTTCATTCTTTCACGACTATCTCTCCAAGCTCTAGTCCTCTTCTTTGTCATGCTCTCCGTTTCACTCACCTCGGGGCTCTTTTCCTGACCTACACTTTGGTTCTGCTACAAGGCTTGGGCTCTAGTGATCACTTGCACTGGTGTAGTGGAAGTCACACTTCCTGTGGAGTCTACAACTAACCCAACAACATTGATAGGAGTGATTTTCGGCATATTATTAGGATTCTTTGGGCAGTCTCGTAAGAGATGCTCCTTTCCACACTCCTGGCAATAGCCCTGGATCGTCACTGACTGGGGTTGTGTAGGTGGAGGCAAGGGACAATCACGAATGAGATGATCTCCCTGACATCTGTAGCATGGTCCTCTAGGAAATGGGGGTCTTACCTGCCTAGGTTGGGGTCTATAGTTAGGGTTTGTATACATTACATTTGTGTACTCTGGCTCCCAACTAGGTTCACTTGGTTCTTCACTGTAGTAGGACTCACCATGTTCAGGAGACTGCATGTAGTAGGCCTGGGGGCTATCAACATGTGTAGAATCGAAACTATGGTCACTGGGGTATCTTTTTGATAGCAATGGGGTTACTGGCACTATGGCCCTATTCAGGTTTTCTTCTGCAGCTGCATACTTTACAGGGATCACATTGGATGGAGCTGGAGGTTGTTGGGCTAACACAGGCTGAGGCCTTTGCTGGGCCTGATATTGTGGTTGGTAGGTTTGTTGGGGCCTAGCATACTGCTGTGGTGGATATTGGTTCTGATATCTGCCTTGTTGGTATGGCTGAGGGTAGATTTGCCTAACCGCTTGCTTATTGTATGGGCAGTCTTGTGCTGAGTGATTTGTGTATCTTCGCTCGATGGTGTAGTACTGGCTACTAGGATTTACTTGGGGTTGAGCCATAATGGGACATACATTCGCCATATGGTCACCTCCACAAGTATAACATCTTTTCACTGGGGCAAATCTTGGGATCTGTTTGCTAGTGACACCTAATTTCTGAGCTACTTTCTCTGCAAGTTCCTCAGTTGATGTGGATTGCGAGGAAGAGAGGCTAGAGGCACTATCTGAGTCTTTGTAGATTTTGGAAAGCTCTAGTTCCTCCCCTAGGTTATCCTCAATGTCAATGCACATGCGTACACACTCTTCTATGGTCCTAGGGTCCTTCAAGTACACATAAGATCTCAATTTGGTACTTAGCAATCCATCCAAGAATAAAGCCACTTGCTTAGCTGGTGTGGGTAGCTCCGAAACAGGGCATCTTTCAAGATATTGCCTAAATCTTCTTCTTGCAAGTCGCACGGTCTCTTGAGGAGTTTGCTTGAAGCTGTGGATCAATGAGGAGGTATTATGCCTTATACCACTCTTAGAGAATTCAATAATGAAAGCCTCTAGGAGTTGGTCTATGCTCCGGAACTCTCTCATTCAATGGTTGAAACCACGTAAGGGCTGTGTTCCTAAGGGTTAGACCAAAGGCATTGTACTGCGTGAATAGATCCTCCACTTGTTCAGCTCTCAAGACTTGCCTAAACTCAGCCACATGATCGTATGGATCTCCAGTGCCATCGAAGTAGTTCTTCATGGACTTAACTAGCTGAGTCGGTCTCAAAGTCCTTGTGTGCTCTCTAGGTCGTGGTAGAGGGAACTCATCCGCATTTCTTTGATTCCTGTGAGCTCTAAGTACCTCAGGTTCTACTCTATTTGTTTCCGTCCTCGTTCTTTCTCTGCCCCCTGGGTTGGCAAAGCTTACTTCTGACCTATCAAAACTTCTGTCTCTTTGAGTTCCATGAGCTTGGGATGTTCCAGCTATGGGGTGACCATAGGACACGTGCGACCTTGGCTGGGGGAAAAAAAATTCACCCTTCCAAGTATAAGCATGCCTGTCATGTTCTGTAACCACGAAGATCCTCTCTGAAACGTGATCTAAGTAGGTCACTCTGCCTGGGCTATCAGGATCTTTGAACCCATAGATCAGGATTGACCCTACATCACTTGGCCTATTTGATTTATACCTCCAAAAGGCTTCATCGATTTCTTGATTTAGGAGCAAATCTATGCTCTTATTATCCTGGGGAATCCACTCTGGATGGAGGATTCTAGTAAGAACAGATTTTCCTCGAGGGGTCCTAGGCTCTATACCCATGTTTCCTTGCTCCAGGTCACCCATGTCCGCTTCTGGGATCACATTTCCGAATTCGTCTGTCCTATCCGGGTGACTGGTGACTACGTATATGGTTCCTTCTTTGTCCAAGTATGCTCCATTTTCAAACTTTACAGCTGGGTGTTCTATTCCAATGGATTGGTCAGGGTTTTTAATCTGGACCATGAATCTTCCTAGGCCGTCCTCATAGATGCTAGCACCTAATCGGTTGGTCCTAAGGTATTCCAGCTGCGTCTTGTAGGGGCCTTCCACCCTATACAAATGTGGCATACCTGAACTTCTCGCAGGTCTCTCCATACCTTGAGACATCTCTGATTCACTAGTCTCAGAGCTAGGGTAATGCGAGTGGTGGCTCAACTGCTGGGCCCAAGACCTAGCAGTGTGGTTGACACTAGCCTCTGAAGACCTAAGGCTTTGTCTATCTCTCCCTAGATGTCGCCCTGATCTAAGGTTCATAAGCCTAATTGAATAGCCCAAATTTGCCCAAGTACAACCTCATTGCTGAGTTCTTTTGTATCAGTTACTTGATTCTTTTTTAGTTGATTACCATGTTTATGGTCTTGTCTGATATCACGTCGTCAGGTATACTTGAGTGCATTTCCGCACTTGAAGTTGATCGTTCCACGCTAAGTGTCTTCCTTTAAAGTTCTCGACCACACACAGGTTATCTCTTGAACTTGATTTCTTAGATAGTATTTGACTTGTCACGTGCCTATCGTGTCCTAACTTACTCCTAGCACTACTCGAACTTAGCCTAAGCTAGGAATTGACAAAGGGAGTTGAGAATATTCCGACCTTTCTTGCTGATCCCTTGTTCTTTAGTGCTCGAGAACCTGATTCTCAAGCTTGCACAAAGCCCTTGCTTGGATGCTCTCAATTGCTCTCAATAGACGTGTATCAGTTCCCAAGATTAGCTCAAGACTTAAATTCAAAGGACAAACAGATCACTTTCATGCATGTAATTCACAGACCAACTTGCCTTTTGCCTTTATGGAAAACAATCTCAAGGATCCTTTAGTTTTCCTACCCTGGGGTATGGTCAACTTCAAAATACCCTATCTAATAATCTTGATCTTAATTTAACCGTAACTAGTGGAAGTTTTGGTTGTACTCCCCATGAGCTTTCCAACAAGACAAGAATCACAGCAATTGGATTTCGTATGAGAAAGTTATGCCAGTTCAAGGTTCTGGTGCTAAAATAGGGTTCAAACAGGCTAACAGATCACATGATTTTTTCTCAAAAACACATGTGTAGGGACCTCACAGATCACTAATGGCTTGCTAATTATGCCCAAAATTACCCCAAAGACTTGGAAATATTAACCCTAATTTTATGGCCGAAAATCCTGTCAATCGCGATCGACAGGTCTGTCAATCGCGATTGACAGAGGTGTCTGTCGGGGCCTGTCGGTCGCGATCGACACGTCAGTCGTGATTGATAGTGTCAATCACGATCGACAGAGTCGGTTGTGAGTCCTGCCAATCGCGATCGATGGTGTCAATCGCGATCGACACTTTTTTCGGGATTTTCGCCGTGATTTCAGTCACTCGGGGATGTGTCCGTCACGATGGACATGTGGCAACACGTGAAATTCAGTCAATCGCCAAAATTCAATCGATCGCGATCGACGGTGTCAATCGCGACTGACAGAGGTGTCGGTGGTGGCTCCCGATCGCGATCGACGGTGTCAATCGCGATTGACAGGGTCCTACGTGGCAGTCAGTCAGTCATGGGGTCTGTCGGTGGCGATTGACAGGGTCTGTTGGTCGCGATTGAAAGTTGTTGTCGATCGTGGCTGTCGATCGTGATCGATGGTGTCGGTCGCGATTGACAGAGAAACACGGATTTTTTAAACTGTTTTTAGTGATTTAGAATGTGCTCATCATGTAGATTATGGTGGTGCACTTTGTTTTACCAAATGGGTGATTTTTCTGTCGATCGCGATCGACAGAGGCCGGTGACATAGAGACAGTTTCTGAGTTTTCCGTACCTGCGCAGCGTGCTGGAGGGGACGATACAGTTGGATCCTGCAAGAAAACTCAACCAACATGCAAAAACAATGCACACAATATTGCTCTCTCGCTCTCTCTCACAAGTGGACTGAGGGAAATGGAATAGAGAAGGTGATAAGTGTTGGGAGTGATGGTTGGATGCACTCAAGAGATTGAGTTGGTGCTTCTATACCTGCTTCACACCAGCCCTCCTTTGATTCCAGATATGCTTAGTACACACCTTGAACTTCCAAATGATACCAAGAAAGCATATATGTACTTTGCAAATGATATGTGTAATGATCAAATAAAAAATAGACAACTTTGCACTTCACAAATTCTAGAAAACTTGCTATTTCTGTAATGACACCTGCTCAGTCTTTCACTCAGTGTGACCAGCACACTTACAATTGGAAAAATTCCTTCTAGAGTTATTCAATTAGCTTAACAAGCTCCCATTTGCAAGTGGAATGAAAGGAAATGACAAACTATACTCAGAGAAATCACTTTAGCAAAATAAAGGTTACCCCCGATATTTTAGGAGCTTTGCAGACACAGACCAGTGAGCACCTCGACTGAGATTTCTCTGTAATGGTTGATCCAATGATCTTGAAATTTTGTAGGTGTATAGTAGACTTTGAGCTGAATCCAAGTGCTTTGAAATCACTTGATTTGGCTCAGTAGATCCTGAGATGTGCTCCTTTGAAGTTGACAGACTTGGAGAAGATGACTCAGAGAAAACCAGAGATAATGAATGTAAGTATTTGTATTATACCATATGAATGTACATTCCCATTGGCATGATCAACATAGCACAATGGTACTCAGAGGTGTAGGCTATGGTGTAGAGCTTACACACCCAATGGATAGTACAGAACAGCCTCGGGATTAGAAGAACCACCCGCGACTTTTTCAATGTAGCTTTTATAGAAGTTGGGTGGTGATTTGAATTTGAATTCAAATCTATCTCCTAGAATCTTTCACCTAAAAAGTGATTGAGATATTCCTTCAACCTTTCAACAACTTTTTCCACGACTCTAATCAAGTAGGTATGATTACATGAGATGCCAAGTCATTCTAGACTTTTACAAAAGAGTAAAATGGTAAGAAACTTTTAAGCATAAGTTCCTATGGGTCTTCCCTTATGTAGAGTCTTCAAGTCAATTGTCCTAGCCAAGTGTGATGGCTTGAATTGCACCAACAATAAGATCAAAACTGAAAATTTTCGCGATGATGGAGATGGAGGTGGGAGATGGTGATGATGGTGGTGAGGTAAGAAAGAGAAAATAAGAAGAGTGAAGAAATTACCTACAACGCCAACGTCTCAAATCTACGTCTTACCATCACACGCTCGTCCTCAAAGCTTGATCCCCGGCAACGGTGCCAAAATTTGGTGTAGCTCAGTGATGAGTAGCACCTCATTTAATGTCAATCCGGGAAGACGTGAGGATAGTATGAAGACCTCGAGCAAGTGAAGGCACAAGTGCGTGAGTGAGAAGCACACTAGCATGCACACACATACACACACACGCGCACACACAGTAAGACAAAGAGTGAGAAGCAATGGAGTTCTTTAGATTACTTTCAAAATGTTCATACAAGTTTAGATCAATTACAAGCTACCCCCAAAAATGAGCTCTCTAGCTCTATTTATAGTTTTTGACTAGGTTTTGGCCGTGTCCAAACCTAGTGTCCGGCCTAGTTAAAAATTAGGTTCTCTACCCTATTTGGAGGTTCAAACGAAGTTTAAAAAATGTGAAAACTGACAGGTAGGTACTTCTAAAGCTCCTCAAGCTCAAGGACTCCTTGGCTTGCACAAAATGGAGCTACGAAAATATGAAATGGTATTTACAATGGTTTTTAGTGATGAAAATCACTATTTTTGTAGGGGTTTCTATTAACATTTTGACATACATTTCCTGGAGCTCCCTACTTGCTCCTTCTCCTTGTGTGTCCACCTCTTTTATATGCGTTAGTGTCCTGAAAAAATATTGGCCTACTTGCCAGATCGTCGTTGACTGCTCTGTCTGCTTGTACTTTATCTTCTCTCTGACTCCCTTCGTAAGCTTCCTTGCCTTGTGAGTCCTTCAGTTCCAACACCAACCCTAGGTAAAACCGTATTATGTTATAGGCAAACCCGAGAATAGGAATGCCATAAGGACATGTAAGTTGTGCTATAATAGATAAAATTGAATTCATGTGAAGATTTTTGAAGTGCTATGAAGCACATTGTCAAGCTCCCAAAGAAACAAAAACACTCAAATACTTGAACTAAAAATCGACCAAATAGGGCCCAAAGATTATTGCTAGGGTAGTGCCTCTCTTACTATGGATACTCTTTGAGGGATAATGTATACAATTGATGCCATATTGTTGCTTTACAATGTCATTGCATATGCACCATCCTGTACTAATGCAATGTGTTTCTCTTTTGTGCTAATTACTATATTTTTATGGTGGATACATTCACGGTTTGACTCTCCTTAGATATAAATATCAGATCCCGAGTCAACAAAATTTCATTGTCTTTGCTGTATCAATTATTTTTGTGGTATAGACAATATAAGTTTTCATATAATTGAGCTCTCCATATGAGAACTTCCACTCTTCATTAGACAAGTGCATATAGCATACATATCTATAACAAGAGAATAAGCCATTCCTAACCAAAAGTAGCTCCATCTCACAGCGTAGCTTCTGATTCTGCATAATCCTTCCATGAAGATAATGCTTCGTGATATCTTCGGTTACTAGTATGGGGATGTTGCATAACTTCGACTATTCTATGGACGAAGTCAAGAAGAATACACCAATGAAGCTAAAAAATATGACTCAGGTCGCTAAAAAGTCAGGAAAACTATGGAATTTGTGCTGTAGAGTACATTGTAGTCGTCACTGAGTCAAGAAATTCTTCATAGGCATGAGGCAATAGAGAAACCTCAAATATCAGCGTGCTTATGGCACAAAATTGCACCTTGTCATAGCCTTCCATGCTTTAATCGCTTTGCTTAGTTCCTTATTTGATTACATCTACATATTAGTTATTGTTTATTCACAACAAATATGATTTTGTTTAATGCAAACATCATAGGTTTTGCTCGCACTAGCTTTGAGAGCCGATCGTGTTGAACGAAAGTCGATAATTCCAAGAAATTGTGGTAGATACATGAGTGGATGCTCAACAAGTCAAGCATTACAAGTTCTAAGTGCCTTGGACTCTGCCAAGATGCAAAGCTATCATTTCATCACAATCATCATTGTTGGGATGGGCTTCTTCGTAGATGCATGTGACTTGATTGGGTTTCAACTTTCTACCATCAATTAAGTTTAGGTGGCTAGGTTGGATCTACTTCACAGACCCCTCTTCTTTCAAGAAAAAGGAGATAAGGAAGAGAGCTCACTCACACACTCTCACACTCAAGAGGAGCGCACAATAGACTGAGGCAAGTAAGAATGATCTTCTTCTTCTTCTTCTTCTTCTTCTTCTTCTATTACATAAAAGGAATATACAAGAATGACCTAAAATAACAATACAACTAGTGCCATATATAAAAAAAAATAGTACATAAGGAAAATCCTAATGTCTGCGGATGAGTGAGCTAGCAAGAAACAAATGTGCCATCACTCTCGGTAGATAAATCTAGTAAAGTTTACTAAAGTATCCAGCATGACCACAATACATGGTAGAGAAACGAAAAAGTGATACGTGCCATCCTCGATCATCACATGCTGAGCTTGATATCTCAACACTCCCCCTCAAGCTCAACATCATGTCCTTTAATCCAAGCATCTTCCAAAACATCTTCAGCTTCTCTACTCCAAGTGCTTTAGTAAAAATATCAACAACTTGCTCATGTCCTCACATAAACAAGATCAATATCACTTGCTAATACCTTTTCTCTGAAGAAGTGATAACGTACATTGATATGCTTTGTTCTAGCATGAAAAATAGGATTTCATGCCAACTGAATGCTGCTAAGATTATCACAATAAATGATGATAGGCTTTTGCACTTCCACAACTAAATCTGCAAGTAACATCTCTAGCCATGAAGCTTCACATGTTGCCATTGCAACAACTCTATACTCATCCTTTGTGCTCGACAAAGCAATAGTGGGTTGCTTCTTGCTGCTCCATGTAATAGCGACACTCCCAAGTAAGAATAGAAAGCCACTAGTAGATCTTCTACCTGGAATACTTTCAGCCCAATCTGCATCGATGTATCCATGAACCTATAATTTTGCACCAGCTTCAAATAATGGATAATCCAAAGTAGAACTCACATAATGTAGGCTGCATCTTAGAGCATCTAAATGTGATTTTGCATTAATGGACTTTCAAGTCCAACAATGTAGCTTCGATCAGGCCTTGTAATTATGGGATATATCAAACTTCCCACAATTATCATGTACATAGTAGCATTTTGCAATGCTTCACATGATGTTGTATCCAACTTTTGACTACGATCTAATGGCATAGAAATTGACTTATAATCAACGATACCATACTTTTGTAGCATACTCAAGGCATATTGCCTCTACGACATCCATATACCTATTTTTGTATGTATAAACTCAATGCACAAAAAATAGCACAACACACCAAGATCTTGTTGGTGCAGGACAATCAACAAAAGTTCCTATATAATTATTGCACAGTTGAAACCTCATCAAAATGTTGAGATTAAACAAAAAAAATGCCAATATGAGTTTAGTCCATGAAGGGGTATAATTGAAGTCATCAATTCACTCTTGCAAATAAAAATCAATGGAAGTATGAAATAAGGGTCCTAAAAATTATGTAAGAATATCTTGGTTTATATTCTTATCATTGTACAATAAGAACCTCATCAAAATCTTGAAATTAAACAAAAAAATGCCAATAAGAATATAGACATTTAAAATACATAATTTATCTATAACAAGAATAACTCAAACCTTCACCAATTTTAGAAGATCAATACTCAATTGTCAAGTTCTTGAACAAACTGTGAAAAAGGTGATTACACAGAAAGTCTGCTGCACATAATTCACTCATTGCTTTATCAAATGTGTAAAGTTTTTTATAAAACTTTGTATGAGGTTTCACCTATAGATTGCGCACCTTCTCCAAGTTGAATCACTCCAAAAGATTTATTAGATCTTGAGAAATGATCTCAACAACTCACCTATGTCTAAAACTGTTCTTCTAAGAAGTCGATTTAGACACCTATAACTTTTAACACTTGGTTCTCTCAATCTAGAACCCGTTTCTGCAAATGCTTTTTGCCATAAGTAGCTTACCTTAACAACTTAAAGATTGAGTGCTTGCTTGCTCAAAACTTTAAACTGTGGAAGGAGAATTGATCAAAACATTCGTATCAAATTTTGCGCCTCCTGCAACTTCACTTCTTCTCATTTACATATGTAAATGTTCCTACACTCAATTCTCTCAGCCTGATCACAATTAGAAGCTAAAAATTTGTACAAAGGTCAATCACCTATAGACTTAGACTTGTACAAAAGCATTTCACAAAAGATTTGACACAGAAGGAGAAAACTCAGAAATATCGGGCGCAACATTTTCTTCATTTCTGAAAAATTTACAACTGAGTGATGAGAGAGTCTTAACTCCCTTCTAAGATGTATAATGACTCATACAACTCCTGATTACTCTATTCTCATGCTCTCTCATACTTGGCCCGACATTTTTCATAGTATATATAGACAAAATTTACAAGCTTATGACTACTCAAAGATATAAGTGAACTATCTATGAATTAATATACATATGTGTACACATCTTCATCTTTTGAATGTATTCTTCTTTCATGCTTCACAACTTGAACCGTTTCTTCAATCCTTGACTCCAATTCTTCCAACCCTTAAGATTGTAACAAATTAAACCAAGACATTCTTACATAATGTATCTCCCTCTTATAGAGCGTCTATTGATACTTCCATTGATTTTTCTTTGCAGGATGGTGACAAAAAATGTGTATGCTCTAAATACAAGAGTAACTTGTTCTTTTGGAGATTAACACTCTCCATCAGTGGTATCAGAGCAGGAAGCATCAGAATTGAAGAAAGGAGGATCCCGACTGCTGCAGCTGCAAAGAATTCAACATCTGAAGGTTCAAAAGGTGAAAACTTGAGGACAAAGCTTGAGAAGGAGGTCATATGACATCAAGGAAGACAAAAGGAGTATCATTCGAAGTAAAGGTACATCTGTTACTTATAAAGTTTGAAGAATTCAATACACAGGTGAAGAAAGGATGGGAGATTCTCTTCAGATAGAGAAATTGGATAGAGAAAACTATCCAGCATGGTCAATGAGGATGGAAGCTCATCTTATGAGCAAAGACTTGATAGCTTACATTACAGGTGAAGAAGAAAAGCCTCAATTCAGAGATCCTAGTGTTCCAACTAGGGAAGAATTATCAGATTTGAAGAATTGGATGAAGAGAGATGCTCAAGCTAGGAGCATTATTTACATGGCAGTTAATGAATACTTGCTACCTCATATTAGAGGTCTTGAAAGTGCAAGTGATATATGGAATGCTTTGGAGGAGCATTTCCAAAACACCACAAAGTCAAGGAAGGCATCCTTGTGGGCAGAATTTACCACTTTCAAGAAGAAGGCCTCTCAATCCATCTCAGATTATGTAACAAGGATGAAAGACATTGCAGATGCATTAGGAGCTGTTGATGAAGACATTGAGGAGGATAAATTGGTAAGGCAAATGCTTACAGGTTTGAGAGGTGATGACAAATGGAAACCATTCATTTTGTCTACTGAATTATCACTTGATCATTTCACTCCTGATTTAAATCAGTTGCTAGGTCACATGCTAACCTTTGAGCAGGATGTCAAAGGAGAAAGTGGTAAAAGTGTAGGTCATGCAATGTATTCAAAGGATAAGAAGAAAAATAGCAAAATGAAGCAACAAGCAAATGAAGGTGAAGGCACAACTAGCCAAGCTAACTTCTTAAGAGGAAGAGGAGGTGGCAAAGGTAGAGGAAGAGGCAGGAGTAATAAAGATGGAGTCAAAGCTTGCTGGATTTGTGGTAAGACAAATCACTTAGCTAATGATTGTTGGCATAATACTCAGAGTAATGGTGGATATAATCAGAATTTTAATTCAAGAGGAAGAGGTGGCAGAAATCAAAGAGGTAATTTCAGAGGTAGAGGTAGTAGGGGTTACTTTGGAAGAAATGCATGTAGAGGATTCCAAAGTCAACAATACAACAATACCTACTACAATTATGCTTCAGATCAGAAGGAGGATTCAACATTGATAATGAATGCAAATTGTGAAAGACAAAGTGAAGACCAAAGAGTCTTCTACATTGACTCAGGGTGTAGTAATCACCTAAGTGGCAACATAGCATTGATGACTGATTTGGAGAATACGGTATCTAATCATGTTGTTCAAACAGGTGACAATACAAAGCACAATGTGAAGTCAATTGGATCAGTGAAAGCCAAGGTTGGTAGCACCCTCTTGAGTAAGGTCTTGTATGTTCCTACAATTCCTAAGAATCTAATAAGTGTAGGACAAATTGTTGAAAAAGGTTATGAAGTTAGATTCACTAATGAAGGAGTGTTTGTGGAAGACCCTAGCAATGGGTATAAACAAATTGTTTCAGGGAAGAAAGAAGGAAGATTGTTTACGTTGAAAATCCAAGGTAATGTTGGTCATGCCTTGTTCACTTATGGAGGATATAAGATCTCTGAGTTAGATCTTTGGCACAAGAGGCTTGGACACTTCAATGAAAGAGGTATCAAAGATATGATTAACAATGGTTCAGTGCTTGGATTGCCTAATGTTGCAGGTCAACATATGACATACAGATGTGAGGCATGTCAATTAGGTAAGGCTCATAAGCAATCTTATTCCAAGCATGGTTTTATGTATTTAGAGAAGCTTGAGTTGGTACACACAGATGTGTGGGGACCATCAAAGGATTTCAATATCAATGGTTCAAGGTATTATGTGTTTTATGTTGATGATGCTACCAGATGGATCACTATCTATGTGATCAAAGATAAATCAGAAGTATTCAATACATTCAAACACTATCATGTGTATGCAGAGAGAATTACAAGTCATAAGTTGAAGAGATTAAGGTTAGATGGAGGGGGAGAGTATTTCTCTAATGAGTTCAATGATTACTTGTGGAATGCAGGTATAAAAAGGGAAATTACTTGCAGGTACTCTCCTCAACAAAATGGTGTAGCAGAGAGAAGAAATAGAACTCTTGTTGAGTTTGCAAGGTCAATGATGAAGGAGAAAAATTGCCCTAATTATTTGTGGGCTGAGGCTGTAAACACAGCTACTTATTTGGTCAATAGGTTACCATGTAAAGCTTTGCAGGGTATGACACCATATGAGGCATGGTGGGGTAAGAGAACTACCTTGGATCATTGCAAAGTATTTGGATGTTTGGCATATGCATATGTGCCATCACAATTAAAGCACAAATTGGAATCTAAAGCTGAAAAATATGTATTCATTGGTTATGATGATAAGCAAATGGGATATAGGTTGTGGAGTCCATCCACAAAACAATTCCTTGTATCAAAGGATGTTACATTTGATGAGCAAGGTACTTGGTATGCAGGTACAATCAATATTAATACAGGTGATGAAGAAGTTGTGATTCAAAAGAAAGGTAAATCAAAGGTTCAGATATTTGATGAAGAGGAGAATAATGAAGTGCAGGCTGAAGTTGAAGAAATGCCAAGATTTGATCCTGAGTGTGATGAACCAGAAACCTCAAGGAGTGGAGAACTCAGAAGGTCATCAAGGCACAAGTGGCAACCTAGAAGGTATAGCTATGACACTTCTTTTTTAGCTACCAAAGATTATGCTTACATGATAAAGGCAGATGAAGACCCTTCTACATATGAAGAGGCAAAAGGCAAGTAAAATTGGGAGAAAGCTATGCAGGAAGAATATGATGCATTAATGGAGAATCAGACATGGGATTTGGTTCCTAAACAAAATAGTCAGAAGATCATTGGATGCAAATGGATCTACAAGACAAAGAGGTTTGCAGATGGAAGTGTGTCTAGGTACAAAGCTAGACTTGTTGTGAAAGGGTTTGCTCAGACACATGGTATTGATTATGATGAAACCTATAGTCATGTGGCAAAGATGACAACAATCAGGACACTCATAGCTATTGCTGCATGTAAAGGTTGGAAATTATGTCAATTATATGTGAAGAATGCTTTTTTAAATGGTTATATTTCAGATGATGTTTTCATGGAGCAACCTCAAGGATTCAGAGATGGAAGGTATCCAGATCATGTGTGTAAGCTCAAAAGAGCCTTGTATGGTTTGAAGCAGGCCCCAAGGGCATGGAATTATAGACTTGTGAAGTTCTTGAAAGAACTTGGATTTCAAGTATCTAAGGCAGATAGTAGCTTGCTTGTTAAAGCAAGTGATGATGGGTTCATTTACATGTGCATATATGTTGATGATATAATTCTTACAGGTACAGATGAGAAAGGCATTCAAATCTTAGAAAAGCAAATGGAGAAAGAATTCAAGCTCAGTGATTTGGGAGACTTGTCATACTTCTTGGGCATGGAGATATCATACACTCAACATGGAGTGTATGTAACTTAAGAGAGGTATTTGAAAAACTTGTTAATCAAGTTTAAGATGAATGATTGCAGAATAGCACCTACTCCAATGGAGGTGAATCATAAATTGAGTAGATATGGTGGAGAAGAATTCAAGGATATGAAGCAATATCAGAGTTTGGTTGGTGGTCTTATCTATGCTACATTAACTAGACCAGACTTGTCATATGCAGTTGGAGTATTATCTCAATTCATGCATTGCCCTAGGAAAGAACATTGGATTGCAGGTCAAAGAGTGTTGAGGTACATTAAGGGTACACTCAAAGAGGGTTTGTATTATGGTTTTACATCAGATACAAAAATATAGTGATGCAGATTGGGCAGGTAATCCTGATGATAGGAGATCAACATATGGATACTTGTGTTATGTGGGAGATAAGTTAATTTCTTGGTGTTCAAAGAAGCAACACACAGTTGCTTTATCCTCTACAGAAGCTGAGTACAAAGGTATGGTTGAAGCAGCAAAGGAAGTGATATGGCTTAAGACTCTTATGAAGAGTTTTGACATCATTCAGAGTATACCTACTATTCATGGAGATAACATGAGTTCATTGTATTTAGCTGCTAATCCTGTGTTTCATGCCAAGACTAAACATATTGAGATTCAGTGTCACTTTCTGAGAGAGAAGGTGATGGATAAAGAGATTGAAGTCATACATACTTCAACAAAAGATTAGATAGCTGATATGCTCACCAAAAGCTTAGATGGACCAAAGCTACAGAGATTCAAAGACATGGCAGGCATAAAGAAGATAGAGAAAACCTCAATTGATGATTGAGGGGGAGCTGTTGGTGCAGGACAATCAACAATTGATGTTTTGATGAAGAATTGGAGTCAAGGATTGAAGAAAAGTTTCAAGTTGTGAAGCATGAAAGAAGAATACATTCAGAAGATGAAGATGTGTACACATATGTACATGAATTCATAGATAGTTCACTTATATATTTGAGTAGTCATAAGCTTGTAAATTTTGTCTATATATACTATGAAAAATGTTGGGGCAAGTATGAGAGAGCATGAGAATAGAGTAATCAAGAGTTGTATGAGTCATTAGACATCTTAGAAGTGAGTTAAGACTCTCTCATCACTCAGTTGTAAATTTCTCAGAAATGAAGAAAATGTTGCACTCGATATTTCCAAGTTTTCTCCTTTTGTGTTAGATCTTTTGTGAAATGCTTTGGTACAAGTCTAATTCTATAGGTGATTGACCTTTGTATAAATTTTTAGCACGGTTAGGCGCTTAAGCGAAAACTGTTAGGTTTTCTTTAGCTCGATAGGGAAAGTGCTTCTAATTGTGATCAAGCTGAGAGAATTGAGTGTAGGAACATTTACATATGTAAATGAGAAGAAGTGAAGTTGCAGGAGGTGCAAAATTTGATACGAATGTTTTGATCAACTCTCCTTCCACAGTTTAAAGTTTTGAGCAAGCAAGCACTCAATCTTTAAGTTGGAAGGTAAGCTACTTGTGGCAAAAAACATTTGCAGAAACGGGTTCTAGATTGAGAGAACCAAGTGTTAAAAGTTATAGGTGTCTAAATCAACTTCTCAGAAGAACAATTTTAGACATAGGTGAGTTGTTGAGATCATTTCTCAAGATCTGCTAAATCTTTTGGAGTGATTCAACTTGAAGAAGGTGCGCAATCTATAGGTGAAACCTCATACAAAGTTTTATAAAAAACTTTACACATTTGATAAGGCAATGAGTGAATTATGTGTAGCAGACTTTCTGTGTAATCACCTTTTTCACAGTTTGTTCAAGAACTTGACAATTGAGTATTGATCTTCTAAAATTGGTGAAGGTTTGAGTTATTCTTGTTATAGAGGTGCTCTAAATACAGGAGTAACTTGTTCTTCTGGAGATTAACACTCTCCATCAGATCTTTCATGTCAAATTCCTGCATAAGGATTTTCTTTACCTCTTTAATGCTTTCTTTATTATCACCACCTACAATCAAGTCATCAACGCAAATAGACACAATCATGTCGATGCAATCATCACCCTTCCTTACGTATAATGAGTGATTTGCATCACACATAGAAAATCCAGTGGTGGTTAAATAATCAACAATCCTTGCATGCTAAGCACGAAAGGCTTTTCTAAGCCCATAAAAATCCTTTTGAAGCCTAAAAACATATTATGGGTGCTTTGAATCCTTATATCCTTGCGACTGATCCATGTATACTTCTTCCTGCAACTCACCATATAAGAAGGCATTCTTCACATCCATTTGATGCAAAATCCATCCTCTTGTTGTAGCCAATGCAAAAAGTACTTTGATAGTAGCCATTTTAGCTACAGAGCTGAATGCTTCTTCATTGTCAATGCCATATGTATGTGCATATCCTTTTGCTACCAATCATGCTTTATACCTGCTTATGCTACCATCAACATTGTGCTTTACCTTGTAAACCTACTTGCAACCTATGGGTTTCTTTCCTTGTGGATGCAATGGAGCCGGCTTCCATGTTTCATTTCCATAAAGTGAAGCCGTCTCCTCATTCATAGCTTTCTCGCAATCTGCATTTCTAGTTGCATCTTCAAAACAAGAAGGTTCATAATCTTCTATTACCTTGGTCATGTAGGCACAATGACAAGCCATGTAGTTGTCATACATCAATCATTGCACTGAATTCTGCATCCTCCCAGATCTTCTTGGTCCTAGGTCACTTATCCTTGTATCATCTGCATGTGCCTTTCTTACTCTTTGAGTCTTCACAGAGGCAATCCAAGTTCCTTATGAAGACTCTTTTCTGAACTGCTTGAATCTCCATCAATGTCTCCAAAACATGGAGATGTTTTACTACTAGGAAATATTTTCTTTACCTTTCTTGGATGTAATTGATGAATTTGCTAGATTGACACAATCTTCCACTCCATGGATTTGAGTTGGAACTTGTTGGAGTTTGAGGTTTGTAGAAGCACACGAATAGCACTGACCCATTAGGTTTATAGGCATATATACAAACTGGGTGAAAAAAACCTCACAAAGAGGGGGAAAAGTGTGTTCACACACATCACTACCTAAATATATCAACAAATCACTCGTGGCACTGATGCGGTGAACAAGGAGCTTGCACTCATGTATAAGGAAGTGCCAATCTATGTGGAATCAATCCACAAAAGGAAGTAAGCCCAAAACTTTGCAGAAAGCTTCAAACTTCTCCTTAGGCAAAGCCTTTGTGAAAAGGTATGCAAGGTTCTCCTGTGTGGGCACATATGCCAAACTGATCTCTCCAGCAGAGAACCTCTCGTTGACATAATGATAATGCACCTCAATGTGCTTAGTATGAGCATGGAACACAGGGTTTCTAGCAATTGTGAATGTGCTCTGACTGGGTACCACTCAAGTAATGAAAGATGCGCTTAATCACCTGCCAATGCTTGACAGTTGGGGAATGCAGAAACTTGCTCATTTGTGAGACAACAAACTGAACATCTGGCCGAGTAATGCATAAGTAAATCAAGCATCCAACAACCTATTGATAGAGAAAATGCAACTCCAACATCATGAAGACTCAATCGTAAACATATTTCCATAGGAGTGGCAATAGGTTTGCAATCTTCAAGGCCAAAATGCTACAATAATTTTAATGAAGAGAAAAAGCATCATTTATTTGTCTTTGGGAGGGATAAAATGCTGTTTGAAGCATCTCGATCATCTTGTGAAGTTCCTTGATGCTGTTGGTAAGCTCTTATAGATTCTAATTGTTGTATGCTTGAGTTCGTAACCCCATGTGAACAAACCCTACTTAGGAAGATGTGCTATCCAAAATCCACTGTAATCTCCCATTGGCCAAGTGGTTTCATGTGGTGAAAGAGGATGAGAGAGAAACAAATAGGGGAAAAAGCTAAAGAAGGAGAAAATGTAAAATTTTAAATTAGTAAAAAAAGGAAAAAAATAGAAAGAGATAGAGGACTTTTTTATATATATTAAAAAAGTGGATGAATAAGAAAAAAAAGTTGGGCAAAATTTCAATTTCATAAGGGGTTTTAATCAAAATAAATTGATAGAAGAAAATTGTACTCTGTTTTCAAACTTCCATGGCATTGAATTTGTATTTTTTAAAGCATAAAGCGTTTTTGCATAAAATTGATCGATTTATAGTTTGGATGATGTTTGAATGTGATTTTTGATATTTTATGATATTTGGATTTTTGAGGAGTCGATACACAAGAATATCAAAGTCAAGTGATAAAACGACCCTAATGGAGTACTAAAAATATGTATCATTTTTACGGTTTGAACCAATTATTTTCATGAAATTGATTCATGCGCTTACAAGCCATGAGTATTGACCTCAAAATTATGAAACAACACAAAAACTAATCAATTACTTCAAGAGTTCCAAGCTAGTTACATCTCAAATTGGAAAAGACTAAAGACTCAAAAATAAAGATAAAAAAACTCAGGAGGATCCGTAAATATCCATTATAAAAGTGAAAGCTCACTATGAAGCAAGCAGTCTTGATCAGGAAAAACTCAGCATTGTTCTTCACAAAGAAGAGAAGAAAAGTGCTTTAAAAATAAAAAAACTAATGGGATTATGTTTATGATTGAAAAGTAGCATATATCATATGTAAATGAACTTACTTCTCTTTATCAATGGTTGGGATAAGGATGATTTACTTATGAGCTTTGTGCATTTTTTTCCTTGATATCCAAGAGATAGAATATTAGTTTAAATCTATATCTCAAATGCTTCTTTCTTTACCCTGATGGTATTGGTGTGATGCTCAAGAAGATAGATTTTTCTGCTCTACAATTGATATAATTTGGTTTTATCCCATCCAAGGAATATAGCAAACCTATGTAAAACCTATGTAAAATATTTGGTCTTTGCTGTGTTAAATATTTTTGTGGTATACACATTATACGTTTCATATCATTGAGATCTCCTCAAGCTCTCAACGTGAACCATATAAATGTACAGAAGTTATGAAAGCATCTAAGAACTCGCAAGTAATGCGCTACTTAAACTCCAGTTTTAATGTATTTAGGCAGATCTTTTAATTTCATTACAAAAAAACTGTAAGGACTTCTACGAGAGGCATATGATGGAAAAGAATCTTTTAGTTTTCTCTTCCACTCCAACCTTTTTGCTAGATCCCTATTCAATGTGAAAATAATCCGATGAACACATGCATATGCATGAACTTTAAATATCAGTGAGAATTCTAGAGAGTCATACATAAGGATTTTCAATTGTAGTACTCGTTGATAGTTCCATATCAGAACTTCCATTCTGCATTAGACAAGTGCATATAGCATAAACATCTGTAACAAGAGAATAAGCCATTCCTAACCAAAAGTAGCTCCATCTCACATCTTCTGATTCTGCAACACAAGGATAATGTGGACACTATCATAATCCTTCCATGAAGATAATGTGTAAGACTTGCCTAAAATCTCTCTTGAAGTCAAGACTTATGAATGATGTGTGTGCCACTCTCATCCCATCCATTATATCCCTTTACATCCAAAATAGTAATTGTCTGGAATGATCTAGTGCCAACATGTGGCTACTATGCAAGAATCATCCCCATTACCATTGAATACTTTAGGATATCCCTCGAGCTAGGTACCTTGGCTATGGCTAGCCCTTGTCCCACACACTCATGGAATGGTCTTTGTAGACCAATTTCTAACACTCTCGGCATATTCTCTCAACTTGTCCTCTAGAATCTGGTTGACCCTCTCGGTTTGACCAATCTGTTTGTGGCTGATCACCAGTACTAATTTTCAATGACACTTTCACTTTGTCAAATACAAACTTCCAAAAGTGTCTTGTGAATCTAACATCCCGATCTAAAACTATGGATGTTGGTAACCCATACAATTTGAAGATATGGTCAATAAATAGCTCCGCTACCTATGGATCTTCTAGTGTCTCTTCTGTGAGTATAAAGTGAGCCATTTGGCTCAATATGTCTACCACAACTAGGATAGTATCTTGCTTCCTTTGAGTCCGCGGTAACCCTACTATGAAGTCCATGGAATTGAACTCATGACCTACTGACAACCATCTCCTGCTTGTCATTTCTTGAGTCTAACACTCTCTTCCGCTTCTAGAGATCAATATCCTCAATGATCAATCCTTGATCTCCCCTTGAATTGATTTCTTCGCCCTTTCATAGTCTCTTCATACATAAAGCTGAACTCCTCCTTAACCTAGTATACAACAATATCCAATGACCTATTGGAACTTGGTGATCGACTGTTATCCAATGAGCTATTGGTGAAAGCCTTGTGATCCAAAGGTCCAACAAAATACTCACTGAGCATGAATGCTTGTCTTAAGCCCAAGAGGATTTTATAGGATACAAGCACATAAAATCATACTATGGCAAAAAATGCACCATATGGGACTTAGAATTTGGCCAAAGTTTGGCAATTTTTATGTTAAGTAGGTTAACTACTAAATATAAAAATTAATATTTATTTTTTTTCCAAATAAGTTTTTGGAGTAATTTTTTCCCTTATATTTTCCCTAATGTAGACTTGCAAAAAAACGCAATACCAGAGAGTATGAGTTTGTTGTATGTAGGTTTCACAAATGGATGATCTCAATGAGTTTGTAATTGTATGTAGGTTCCACAAATGGATGATCTCAATATAATTCGTAGCCAACCAAGACAGTTTATATTTTATTAGAATAAACATATACAATAGTGTTTGTACATAGACACTAACGATAACAAAACAAGACACTAAACACAAAAAATTAAAGCAACAATCCAATGCTTTCGTCCATCATTAAAGAATATTTTGATTAGAACAAAGAAGTTAAAGGAAAATATATAAAAGAAGAAGACATGGCCCTGCTGCACAAAGGCAAAGTTTATTTCTACAAATTGAAGCTGCCAGATGGATTACTTAATGAATTCTTTTGTGGATTGGAATCCATCGCCACAAAAATGCTCTAAGTAGCATTAGACATGTCCCCCACTCATTTCGTTTTAGGACTATAGTGTGCATCCACGGATCCACTTTGTTCTTCTTTTTGATGTGCAGATTACCTCTAATATCCGCCATGACCATAGGTTTTCGACATAATCTAATACTTTAAGTTTTATTTCAAGTGTTAAGAAAACTCACGATCATTTTCATTTTCTACTTAAGAGACCATCTTTGCTCCATTGAGTCCGGTAAATTATAGCATGCCTCTCTCTCTCTATGGTTGATTTCCAATCAATAATCCATTTATGATTGGAAATTTCCATTTTCCTTCATACCTCTACATGTCTCTTTCTATGGTCCGAAAGAGTGGACCTTGTCTTCTTCGTGCTTTTAAGTAAAGCCTTCATGACATATCACATTCTACACAAAAATATATTGTTACTTATTTCACACCGAGTGTTTAGAATTCCCCACTTTTAAAACTCCAAAAATTAATCAATCCCCATTTTAAGAGTCCAAAACATCTGGTCTTGAGGGAGTGTGCTTTATGCGTTTCGAACGTGGGGGAATGAGAAATAAGATGAAGAGACTTTTAACCCCCGCTCTCTTCTATTACACTTAAACGTCGTTCAATTAGTACTAAAGTGCGCGGTGGACTATTCTCTCTGTGATTTCCAGATCGTTCTCTCGCTGCTTTCCGTTTCCTTTTCGTCCTCTCGCTGCTCTCCGTTGTCGTCTCATCGCGTTACGGCACAGAAACCTCCCTCTCACCCTCTCTCTCTCTCTCCCCTTCACACACACACAGAGCTCCTCGTTCGGGCTTTCCTGATGAAATCCTCCTCAAATTTGCCGTCTTCCGGAGAAGTCGTATACTCGAAGATCGCCGTCTCTTCTTTTCCTTCATCAGAGGCCGCACCCGGTAAGCTCCATGCCCTTGATGGCAATGAAATCGTGCCCCCTCACAAAGTTAGAGATTTCTGTGCAAGCTGTGGTGTTCGGATTATCGGCTGCGCCTTAGGCGCTTTGGCTATTTGCTTACTGGTAATTCTTCTTATCCGAGGTCACGGCGATAATATAAAAGGCAAACTTTACTCCAGATCTCCAATCGAGGCCCCGGGCACATCCCCGTCACCTGCGTCGGAGGCCCCGTCGAATTTCTCGCAGTCCAACGCCTTGCCGCTCTATCCTCTCTGCAATTCGACAGATGAACCACAGGTCTGCCTGGAGATCTTTTCTACGTTTCCAAAGAAACAGTCAATTGCGGCGTTGCAAGATCTAACGTCATTTGTTTCGAAGGACGCACTTTATAAGCTGAATGAATCATATGCGCTTGCAGTGACCTTATCCAACGGCGGGAATGGCAGCGACGGAGAGAAGGCTGCCTTACAAGACTGCTTGGATCTTCTTGATAGTGCGAAAGACGATCTGACAGGCTCCATAACCCGGTTATCCCAGCTGATACCCAATAATGACACAGTGTACGTAACAAAGAACGTGATGAATGTGCGGGTGCTGCTGAGCTCGTCTCTCACCGAACAAGATACATGTTGGGATGGCTTCGACGGTGTAGATGGCGATGTCAAGGATCAGCTTCTGAAGCTCGGTCAACGCGTCGGGCCTCCCATGCACATCGCCCTCCGGTTCGCAAAAAAACTTCAAGACGTGGGCCTGTCGTCGCTGTATGCCGTCCATGGTCACGGACGATGAATCGCCATTTCTCATAAATGAAAAAAAAAAATGAACTTTTTCTTCATTTTTCCTTTTCTTGCAGTGCGATCATTAGAAATTGATCTTCTGCTGTTCGCGAATCGCCTGAGGCCTCGACAAAGATCGTGCACGGGATGACTCTTAGGGTTCTGTGGGCCCGAATCCTCTACATTGCTAATTTGCTATGGACTCTGGCTACCTAATATTTTGATGTTTTAGAGTTCCATCTAAAATAAAATAAGGCACGAGAATACAGTTGCTTTTGTATGTGGAATAAATTCATATCTGGCCTCCTGTATATGAGAAGCTGGACACTGAATGTTAAACTTGGTTGTGCGTATATTTGTATGCATGTAAGAGAGATTCTGTGTGTCTGAGAGACAGCCTGGTCGTAAGGACTTACTGAGATGGGAACTCAATGCCTGGCTTGGAAGATATTCCATGGATGATGGAACGCGCCAATGTTGTCTCTTGATAATATTATGGCTAAAGTATGGGTTTGAGTTAATTTAAGGCTTGAACTTTGCTTTTGGGTGAATTTTGCGTTACATAGATTTCTGTTGGTATTTATATTTGCTGTATTAGTGGACACGTTGATTTCACTTGTGAATATTCATCCGCATAAAGGCTAGATGATATGTACCTTGTCAATTATACACTTGACTTTATTTTTCTGTGCGTGCTTACTGTGGACCTTTTGGCAAGGATTTATTATGGCCAAGTTTGCCCATCACTTCTAAAAGTGATATAATCTTATTTTAATGAGCGTCCTATGAGGTCATGCTCGGACTCTACGTGTGCTGTGGAATGTGTGCGATCATGGATTCGTTCCTAGTTGTGTGCTACAATTTCATGCTTAGTGTCTATGTGTGTGATTATGGATTCATTCTACTTGTGTGCCATAGTATCTATTTTGATACTAACGGAGTTGATGGTTATATAGACGGTTATATTGGCGATGATGACGTTAAAAGGATGCCATAGTCTTTACTTGATATTATGAACGATGGACTTGGTGGTTATGTAAGCATTACTATGCATAATGGAGCCGATGGTGATTCAGTCTTGTTGTTTTTTTTTAATAAAAGGAAGTTCGGCATTAACCTACTCTCCCGGACTTGAATTAAATACAGAAAAGTACAAGAGAAGGGGACTAGTGCCCACGGGACCCCCCAAATCCCACAAAGTAGGGGAAGCTTTTACAGAGCTTAGATGGCGTTACAAAGAAGGTTAATCACCCTCTCATCACCCTCATGTGGGAGTCCACTTGGGTTCAAGCTTGTTATTGATCAAAAGGAGTGCTTGATGATGCCTCAAGGGGGGGGGGGATTTCTTACAATTAACGATCCTTTTGTCAAGGAGAAACAACTATTTCTCAATTGACCACTCTTTGGGGGAGTCGCCGAAGTTAAAAGCACATCTTTCCCTCTAGGTTTTCCATAGGACCTCCCCTCTGATGTTGTTCCAGAGAGTCGCGGAGCAGCTGATTGCTTCTCCCAACAGGGCTTGCTTCCAACTGAGATGTTTTTGAAGTCTAAGTTTCTTTCCAACTGTCTGCCAGAGTCTGTTGGAGTTGGGGCAGGTAAAGAAGATGTGTGGAACATCTTCGATAGACCGGTAGCATCGTTTGCACCAGGGAGGAATCCCACAAAATTTGCTAGCCTTAAGGTTGGTCTGGATTCCATGATGAAGAATCTTCCATAAGAGGACATACTTTTTGATTTCTATGAGGGGGTGCCAGATAGCCATGAACTTCATGTCCCACCGAAGCCACGTCCATGGCAGGCACCACCTCTTGTTGAGGTTAACCTGATAGTCAATCGTTTCTTTGATGTTCGGGATTTTTGATAGGCTATTCCCATTGTGCCATTTGAGACCAAGCGAGCTCGACGTGTCGTGTCCCATGAGAAGGCGAACTTTGTGGTGGTCCCATGCGAGACATCTGCTTTGCAAAGTGTTCCATTCTTCATACAAAATGTTCCAAGATTCCACACTCCGGATGCCATGGATCGGAAACCAGATAGAGTCATTTTGTCTGATATCGGCTACCCACTTCCAGTCTTCACTTCTTCTTGTGTAGCTTTTGACTTTATTCCAACTCTTCCATGGGGAGCACACAAGATTGGAGTCTTTCGGGAAGACGGGGATCAGGGAAAACAACAAGGTCAAGATGTCAAGATTCTTCCAATTTGGGAAACCCATGAGAGCCAGCTCGTTCTTGTTTTTGAAGATCAACTTGGCCCACAAGGCCTCCCCATTGCAGCAAGCCTTAATCATCCATTTGGCTGCCAATTTGTTAGCCATGCACCCAATGTCTAGGATACCAAGCCCCTCACTATCTCTATGGCTGGTGCAGATGGACCACTTGATTTTAGGCACCCCCCTCCTATTGTGCTCGCCCGTCCAAAGGAAGTTTCTACAAATACTATCCAGTTTGGACAGATCTTGCTCTTTCGATCTCCAACAAGAAAGGAAATAAATGGTAGTAGATAAGAGGAACGTGTTGATAACCATAGCATGACCAGCGAGATTGGTTTGCATACCTCTCCAATAGCTAAGCTTGTTTTCGAGTTTGGCCAGCACCCAGTTCCATCGCTGTTCCATAGAGACACCAAACCCCGAGGGAATCCCAAGAAACGAAAAATTTGGCCCTACGGAATGATTTGACAGCCATGATCAAAGAGAAGGTCGGGCTGTGTCCCAACAATAGCTCTGAAGACAGTCTTAGAGTGGTTGATTGTGGACCCAAAGGCTTCACAAAAAGTATCCAGACACCTCCAGAACGTCTCCAGAATGGTACTATCATTGTGAACAAATGCATTCATATCATCGACAAAAAGTCTCATGGTGATCTGGCGGTGGTCATGAGGCAAACAGAGACCTTTGATATTACCAACTTCCACCTGATGCTCCACCAGCCTGCTAAGCCCTTTCGTGGCAATGGCAAAGAGAAGGGGAGCCAATGGGCACCCTTGTCTGATAGATCTTCTAAGTTTCATCACCTTCGAAAATTTTCCATTAATGTTAATTTGGGTCGATGCATTTCCGAGAAGGGTCGCGATCATCTTGATGAATTTTAGACTACATTCAAGATCCTGAAGCGACTGTAGAATATAGTCTCATTCCAGCCTATCGTAGGCTTTATCAAAGTCGATATTGAGGAAGACCACATCTTGTTTAGACTCATTTGCAAAGTCAAGACCTTCCCAGATATCAATAATGGTTTCCAAAATTGACCTGCCTTTGATGAAACCTCTTTGGTCCTCGCTTAACCACGCTCTCAAATGGCCAGAGATTCTGTTGGCAATGACTTTGGCAATGATCTTGTATCCCGTTTGGAGCATTGTGATAGGACGCCAGTTCTCTATTCTGTTCTTTTCCCCTTTTTTGTGTATTAACTTGATAATGCCATTGTTGAGACAAGATGGAAGCGCGCCAAACTTGAGCGCCTATTGCCAAACCAGACGAAGCGGGGTGGCAACCACCAACTTGAAGGATTTAAAGAACTCATTAGTGAGCCCATCGGGTCCCGGGCTTTTACCAGAAGGGAGGGCATCAATGACCTCAGTGATTTCTGCTTCTAAGATGGGGGCATCAAGTAGGGAACGAAGCTTGAGTGGTATCCTATGGGGGGAAACCCTAGATATGGCTGCCATGCAGTCCCTTCTATGGTGGGAGAGGGGGCTCGAGGTCCCCAGGAGTCTCGTGAAGTGCCCTTCAATGATCCCAAAATTATCTTCTTCTGTATTGCATACATTGCCATTTGAGTCTAGCAATAAGGGGATCGATTCTCTGTTATGTTTCCTTTTAAGGATATGGCACATCTCTTTGGTGGGTTTGTTGGCTTTGCCAGCCCACCACTCCTTGAAGAAAATTTGCAAATTTTTCCTTTGTTTTTCTTCCTTGTATCTCAGTAGCACTCTGATTTTTTGAGGACCTTTCTGGGATTGAGATTTTCCTTTGTTCACGTCCTCCTCGAGCCTCCAGAGTCTATGTTTAGAGCTTCTCTACGAGCCCGCCGCACAGTCTCGAACATCTTCTTGGATCTAATCATGATGTGTCACGACTTATCGACCACTCTTCTCTAGCACTTGGCTGGGGACAAGCCGGAGGCAAACACCTCCTTCCACGCATCAACAATTTCTTGATGGACGGAGGGGAGAGAGAAGGAGGGTGTGCTGGCGTGGAACCAAGGAGCCTTACAGATCTCGGTGAAAGGTTGGAAAGTGATAACGATCGGGTAGTGATCAGAGATGGTGAGGTCGGTGCGTTGCCAGAGGAAAGGGTGGCCCCACTGATGAGTAAAACTCTGAGAAATATAGCATCTATCAAGTCTAGCTTTCCTCAGGTCCTTGCCCGCTTGGAGATTTGACCAAGAAAAGCCATTCGAATCTTTGAATTCGACCAAATCCAAGTGCAGTTTGATTTTGTCCCACGATTCTTTCTCCCGACTATCGATGACCCTACCCTTGCCCATCCATCTGTCCATAGGGTCCTCCACCATGTTGAAGTCTCCACAAATAAGCATGTTGTGGGGGAGCGAGTCCAAGGAGGCCCAAGTGTTCAGTCTCTCTAACTCCCCGTTAGGGGCATACAAAGAAACTAAAGTAAAGCAAAAAGGAGCACCAAAAGAAGCAGCAATCCATCGATGGCATTCATCTTCAAAGGAGTTCCCAAGCTTTTCAAACCAGAATTGATTAATTCCGATTACCCTTCCATCAGACCCTTGCTAGTGCACCGTTGAAATCCAAACATGGGTCAAGGAGACATATCTAAGCCGTTTCTGGAGGTCTTCTCCATCAATTTTAATCTCTTGAATACATATAAATTTTGGGTTTAGGCTAATGTCACGAAGCCATTGACCAATGATGGTCGCTCTTGAGGGGTCGGTCAACCCTCTGGCATCTAGCGAGATGATGATCATTGTCGTAGTGAGCTCACTTTGCGGGAGGGAGTTTTGTCCTTTCTTTTCTTGGATTCATCTTTCGTTTTTGCTGGGATCGGATCCCGATTTAGTTATAAGTTCTTGTGGGGGCTTTTCCAGGGTAGCTCCATAGGTTGTTTTCCTTTGCGGACCTCCTACTGGGAAGAACTGGGTGCCATTTTTGACACTGTTTCCGGAATAGTCGATCCGATGATGGAACTTTCACTATCCATGTTATCTTCGTTACTAGTAGTAAAGCCGTCTTCTTTGCTTGTAGTGTGATCCTCCTGGGAGGTTTCTTTATTGTCAGGGATCTCTAGGGCTTTGTCGATGGTGTCCACCTCAAGTTGGTTCCTACTTGGGTAGTCGAACTCATTGATCTCCTTTTCCAGATTGCAATACAAGTTGCTGGAGGGGGTGACTAGCATGTTGTTTCGCTCAGAAGTCGCCCTAGGGATTCTTTTCCTTCGTCCTCTGACTTCGATGAACCCATCTGCATTAGCTTCTGGATTAAGGGGTCCCTTGAATTCCTCTTCCTTCATTGAGTGAATCAATGCCCCTTTGTTGTCTTGAGCGTTTCTGGGGGCTTCTTGATTTCGCTTGTTTTTTTGTCTCAAAGGGCAATCTTCAATCCTATGACCTTGTTGGCCACAACGAAAGCACGCGCTGGGAAGGTTTTTGTAAGTGATGACTTGCTCCCATACATCCCCTTCGCCCAAGTCCACTTTGATCTTTGATGGAAGCGGCATGCTGAGGTCGGCCTCGACACAGATTTGAGGGTGCCACCGAGCATTGAACGAGTGTCTTGCACCTTCAAAAATGAGACCTCCAATGTCCTTGCGTGAGGCCAATGGCTTGGTGATAGGGGAAACAATGTCCCACACAAACTTGTACAAGAAGTACGGCAGGTTGGGGAGCTGAACCCACAGAGGGTACCAGAGTGATTTCGATTTGTCGGAAGTAAAATCAGGGGACCATCTGAATAGGCACAGGGTCACCCGGTCGAGTTGCCAGGTTCCGACACTTAAGGCTCGAAACACCATCTCTTCATTTTCAAAGACTAGAAACATGTGACTTTCTGGTAAGAACTGACACTTACAAACAATTAGCCCACGAGGGAACCACTCGTTGCGAAGCCACTGTCGTACGATTTCGAGCGGGGGCCTGGGACCAAACATTTGGCCGATGAGACAAAATTTCTTGAGCTCCTCCTGAGTTGACAGAATTGCGGATCTACCGAGGGAGACCAGGGGGGGTTCAACACCCTCGGAGGCCCCAAGGGCAGCACAAGATCCCCCCTCCAACAGAGAGGCCAAGTTACCGGTCTCCCCCGAAGGAGGGGCCAGGTTACTTCTCACAAGCGAGGGGGACGCCAAATCCATGACAAGGGCCTGACAAGAAAAGAGCCACCCCCTATTCGAACTTCTAAAAAAAGAACCCACAGAGAAGCGAAAATCAGAGAAGAGGCCCCATGACGGACTTCACTAGAGACTTCCTTCTTTTCTTTGCCTTAAAATAGTTTAACGACCAAAGCTTCTTTCTTACTTTCCTTTCTCTTTATTATAAAAGCTTTACTAACGGAACTGATAACCTTCTGACCCTTCACGAAAAGAGGCTCCGGCTGACCCTGCCATGTGGCAGCTAAAGCTTTTGGATTTGAAAATGTAGTTAGTTGCGCTTTGATAAGATGCAAGTACCATGAAAAACCTTCGCCGCACTCACACAATAGACACTTCAGTCCTTGTGCGATAGACACACGTGGCATGATAAACACACCTCTAAATCTTCACCGCGATAGACAGGCCTTCACCACGACAGACCGAGGGTATCGAAAAAGAGTGCTAGTGCAATGGACAAAACCTTGCACGTGATAGACTGACCATCTCCTTTGTCGCGACCCATAAACGTGCAGTTTTAAGTTAAACCACCCAAGAACGGGTAGTTTTAAGTTCAACTCAAAAATCCTGTCTATCGCATGATAGACGCGAGCATGCCCGCAGAGACCAAAAAACTATGCGCTGAGTCCCGTCTATCGCAGCGCGGAGTTCAAGGATGTCTGCCAATACCGGATTTAAAAACCATCTATCGTGGATTGGAAAGTGCCGTCTATCGCGGAATTCAAAAAACCATCTATCGTAGTTTACTCCTGTCTATCGCGGATTGGGCCGACTATGGTGATGGAAGGAACAATCAAACGTAAAGAAACCAGGTTAGCTTTTCCGGATGCGCAATCATTGATGAGTTGTGGCATAGTGGCTCATTGACTGTTGCGGGTGTCTTCCCGCTCGCCGATGCTCCCACACGCCATTCCCCCTGTCTCCTTCGGGGGCAGGGGGTCTTCCTCCTCCTTCTGTATGGCTCTCCAAGACGCCCTGGCTAACGGTTGGTCTTCGCAATGTCCTGCTACTGTGGTTGGTCCAGCACAGTGTGCTCCAGTCGAAGGTAACGTGATATAGTGTTCACAACCCACCTACTCAGAGGTTGCAGCTCAACTAGGCGTTTCCCAGGTACCACCCTGCTCTTATGGAGCGACAGGTATGTCGTCCCCCCTTAGATCTTCTGATATCAAAGGTAAAAGTGTTATGCAGGACGATCCCCACTTGCTTGTGCTAGAAGAAGTGCATTTTTCTGAGGTAGATGAAGCTCTGGTCATAGACATTAACTCATTTTTGAAATGGCAAAACCAGCTCTGTGAGAGGGTGGTGATAGGCTTGTGCCATGGCCCCCGCCCCCCGTAAGATGTTTTAAAAGCTTGGATCAAAAAATGCTAGGAAAGTCATGGTTTGTTTGTAAAGCAGATCCAATATCTTCCTAACGGCTATTATCTGTTTTTCTTCGAAGAAGCTAACAGTGCTCTTTATGTTATTTCAGAAGGCCAGTGGCCTATTAGAGGTATTCCCGTGTCCTTCTTCAAATGGTTCCCAGGATTTAACCCCCGGGACCTAAACCCACCAAAATTCCCATTTGGGTTGAATTCCAAGAGCTCCCTGTGGAGTTTTATCCCTGGGTGGAGAGTCTAGGAGCCATGGTGGGTAAGGTTCTTAGTCAGAAAGCCAGACCTAATGGCATTAATCCCAAGTGGGATCCTCAGGTCATGGTGGAAGTTGACATAACTAAAGAAGTCAGAACTTCTCTGATTATTAAAGACTCGGATGGCAAGCTGCTGCACAATCAAAAAGTTATTTATCGTAATCTGCCTAACGCGTGCTTCAACTGTTATAAACAGGGTCATATTATTCGTGATTGTCCTCTCCTTATATGCGCCAAGGAGAATACCGACTCGGAGGGTAAATCTTCTAGCCAGGCTGATGCTAAATCTGGCGGTGGTTCTGGTCCGGTGGCTAGGAATCCCCCCGCGACAGTCAACAAAAATGTCCTACAAAAAAGGAAGAAGAGCTCCCCTCAACGGATGAATCCTTTCGAGGTTCTTCTAAACAATGTTTTTAACCCATATGAAGAAGGTTCCTCTACTTCTGCAGGCAAAGAAAATGTAGACCCCAACAGCGGTAAGTCTGACCTGTCTAACGCTGTTCCCCATCCGAACCACGACAATGGTGGGTGGACCTTGGTAAAAAAGAAAGGGAACAGAGGTAATGAGTCCCCTTCCTTTACCAATGAAGATGCCTCTTTTGAAGCTCAACTTAATCATGCAGATCAAATGTAGTTGGATAACATGTGTCCAAATCAGGTTCAGGATGAAGATTTTGAATCTGTTCCTAACACGCAGGTCCAAATGGAGGATACATGCGCCCCCCCAGCTAATGTTCCAAAGCGTAAGGAACTACCCAGAAGTGTTTTGGCAGTTAAAAAACCTACTAAGAACAGTAGGAAGTAGTTTGTCTCGTTCTGTCTGGTAGTTGTTCTTTTTCTTTTCTGTTCTTTATGTCTGCTCTATCTATTTTATCTCTAAATGTGAGAGGCCTCTCTGATGCTGGCCGGGCTAAATGGTTGTCAAACTGGCTAAAATGTCATGCTTTGCCTACCTTCATTTGTCTGCAGGAATTGAAAAGTGATAAGAATCGTCTCAATATTAACCTTAATATTGTTGTTAATAGCTACAGTTGGTTCTGTTCTGACATTCTAATAAGGGGGGTGTGGCCATTGGCGTCCAGAATTCTTCTGTCAACTGTGTCGAGAACGTGTTCTTTAGTGGCGATCATCAATGGGTTGCAATAAAACTGGGTTTCCCGTTTAATTTCCTCCTTGTTAACGTTTATGCGAGCAATTTGTCTACTGGTCGTGTCAAATGTTGGAATGACTTGCATGCTATCATTGGTCCCACTATTATCACGGGGGATTTTAATATGGTTACGACTCTTCAAGATAGGTTTGAAGCTAGAGGGGATACTATTGGTGGGGCTGAGAAAAGTGCGTGGGTCGACCTGTGCAACAAGCATGATCTTATTGATATTACGATGCATACGGGGTTTACTTGGTCCAATAATAAAAAAGGGAATGCTTTCACTGCTGCTAGACTTGATAGAGCCTACGCTAGTGCCTCCCTATTTCAGTCTTGGAGTAACGTTAAATGCAATCTTGACAACACTCTCCTTTTGTCTGATCATAAGCCCCTCCTTGTCATTATTCAAAAAGATTGCCCTAATTTCAGAGCAGGCTGGCCACATCTGGATGCTAATCTGCTTAACATTCCTCTGGTCATCGATTAAACCAAGTTGATTATATCCAGGAGTTTTGCCGCCCATCCCTCTCTTGCTATAGCTTGGGAGAGGGCCGTCAAGGCCATCCAGTCCCTGTTTGCCCACTACACCTCTAAAGCGAAAGTCATCAGGGCTGCTAGGAGATATAAGATTATGTCGGAGCTCAACGGCCTTAACTCCTCCCCCAATAGTGAAAGATTCTTAGAGCTCCAGTGCTTGAGAAAGGAGCTCTACCTCGAAGCCTGTCGCGATCTCTCCAAATCTAGAGAATTTTGGGCTGGTAAAATGGACAAACCTTGTAAGAATATGTATGACCTACTGAGGAAGAAGAAGATTAAAGACTTTGTTCCTCTTCTTAATAAGAAAAATGGTGTTTCGGCTATTAATGCAGAAGAAAGTTTGGAAGTGGCTACTGATTTTTTCACTGAAGTGTTCTCTAGTCCTCCTAGCTCAGGGGATGAGATCAGATGCGCCAGGGTTCATATTGCATTGTTGAGGAAAAAACTATCCCTCAGAGCCTGGCTGCCGTCTTGGATCTGCCTCTGTCTGCTGGAGAGATAAAAGACACTATCGACAACCTTAAAATGGGGAAGAAGACTCCTGGTTTGGACGGTATTCCTAATGAGTTCTATACTAAGCTAAAGACTTTATTTCGCCTTACATTCCCTTGATTTGGAGAGAGGCGGTTGGCAAGGGGTACCTACCCTCTCACGTCAACACGGGGGTTATTAGGCTGATTCACAAAAAAGGGAACAAGGAGGATTTGAACAATTGGCGTCCGATATCTTGTCTCTCCTCTATATATAAGATCTTTGCGGCTAGTATAGCTAGGAGGCTTAGCCCCATTATGGACAAGATTATCCTCCCTGAGCAGAAGGGCTTCATCAAGGGCCGCTTCATCCTCGACACCATTATTGCCTTGTGGGAAGGTATGGAAGAGGCGAAAGATAACAAGCAAGATTTTTACTTCTTTAAAATTGATTTTGATAAAGCTTATGATAGAGTTGAGTGGAACTTTATATTGCAGTCTCTCCATGACATCGGTGCTGGTAAGAACTTCATCAGGTTTGTGAGCACTCTGTTTGGTAATGCTTATTCTAGAATAATGGTAGACTGTCTGACCCTTTCCCCCTTAAAAGATCTATAAGACAAGGTTGTCCCCTCGCGCCTCTCTTGTTTTCTATTGTCAGCGACTCGCTTGGTTGGATGGTCAAGGATGCCATGGAGAAAGGTCTTATCAAGGGTCTTAATATTACTAATTCTGACAAGAAGCTGTGTCTCCAGGTGTTCGTTGACGACACCAACGTGCTGATCAATGCCGATAACCAGTCTTCTGGATCCTTTCTTGATTGTCTTAACACCTTTTGCTTGGCCAGCGGCTCTAAGGTGAACCACTCCAAAACGGGTTTTTGGGCGTCCAATAACATCATCCCTAGTATTATTATGGACCTAGGTTGCAGCCATATAAAAGAAGGTAAGGTGTTCAGATTGCTGGGGATCCCTATGGGCTTCAACATTTTGTTTGACCAGAGATGGCAATGGGTGGTTAATAAATTCAGAGGTAAGGTCTTCTCCTGGTACAATTGTCAAAGTTCCCTTTCTCATAGGGCTTTTGTGCTGAACTACTATTTGCTTCCCTCAGTTACCTATTTTTTGTCTTGTTGGTTACCTACTCGCAAGCAACTTAATCAGATTATTTGTTTATCTAAAAGATTTCTTTGGGGTGGTAATGATCAAGTCCAAAAGATTACCAAAGTCTCCTGGAATACCTGCTGCCTCCCTAAAAGTGAGGGTGGGTTAGGTATTTTATGCCCCATAAAAATGGCTGAAAATATGATTGCCAAATGGATCTACAGATGCAGCTTCTCCAACGACCTGTGGGCTTTATTACTCAAGAGAAACACTAATCGTTTTCATTTGCAGAATTACAAAGCCTGGAAAGTGATTCGGCTGTGGGACATCCTGGTCTCCCCCAAGAAATTCGTCCCGACTGGTAGTCCGCTCGCATCCAGAATGTGGAAAGTCTGGATGAAGATGAAGCAGGACTATATTCCTCAGAACAATCTTGTTACTAACAATAATTTTCTTCTGCAGGAATCCCCGTGGATCGATTGGAATGCTCAGAAGAATAATGACCCTCTCGAGATCAAGGAGCACAAGTGTGCTAAGGCTAGTTTTTAGGCTTGGGAAGACTTCTTCTATCAAGATAGACTTCTCTCTGATGTTCAGATCGAGAATATTGATCACCTGTTTGCCGGTTGCCAGCAGATCCTTAAGAAGAAAGCTAGATTCCTTAGGGAAGTGTTGTCCACTAGCCAAGACAAAAGGGTTAAGTTGGAAGACATTACTAAAGTCATGATGCAGAACTTCAAGAAGAGCAAAGGCACTGTCGAGAACCTCAAGAACAAACTCAACCAGAGATGGAAAGTCAACTGGTCCTCGCATCAATGGAGATACAGGTTCAAATGTATCTGGGCCTTCCCGAATTGTAACAAGCACTCTGTTCTCCAATGGCTCATTATTCATAATGGTCTTTGGATTGGAAGTCGTGCCCAAAAGATCAGTATTAACGTTGGGAGCTGTATACACTATGGCAAGGAGGAAGATTTACGTGCTGCTGAAAGCATCAAACCACTCGCTCCTTCGATGATGAGTTGTCGCGCCTACCATACTGTCGTCGTCCCGTCATCTAGGTTGGCTACCGTAGTATTTAGGTAATGATGACACTAGCACGAGGAGATAGTATCTAGTCAATGCTATGCATAATATATACATACAATATATATATATATATATATATATATATATATATATATATATATGTGTGTGTGTGTGTGTGTGTGTGTGCGCGCGCTCTTCGTTACGAAGCTTATAATTGCACTTTGTTTTGGGAAGGTGAGGGGGATTTGGGATTTTCTTGGATTCACATCATTTTTGTCCTCTAGGATATTCAAAACCAAGTGAGCCTTCGGGCTAATTCAAATAGGTAAACTCGTCTCATCTTATGGTGGTTTGTATCCTAGCAATGCAAGATGTCTAACCCCTCCGTTGTGGGATACAAGATGTCTAACCTCTCCTTTGTGGGATACTTTTGTGGGATACTGAGGTTCATGAGTGCCATACGTGCTTTCAGTTGTACTTTTCAATTAATTCAAGCATACGTGAGAGTGTAGGCCTCATTGTGAATTTGCTTAAAAAAAAAAGGAACGAGCCCATAAAAAATCAAAGTGTTAAATGAGATTCCATGGATATGCTTAAGTAGATTACTATAGTTTTGAACACAGGAAAAAACATAGGATTACCTAGGAAATTCTCAAGCCCTTTTTGCTAGCATAAGGATATGTCATTTTGTGTTGGGATACATCAATCCTTGGTAAAAAGTTTTACTTATTCACTAATGATGCGAGATCTTTTAGAGCACTTCTCCCATGAGTTTCCTCATTTTCAATTCGATTGTCATTCTAATTTCTTGCTACGAGAAAATTAGATTATGATCTCTTTTTTAATATCTTTCTTACACTCTATAAACATAACCGCAAAAAGACAAACTTGAGGTTAAGAAGGCATGAAAGATGCACAAACATGGAAGGTGCGTTGTAATGTTCTTTCAATTTTCAAGCACAATGAAAAAGTAGGTCAGCGACCAGACTTCCAGAAAAAGATCAAGGTGCAATTTTTATACAACTTCATATCTGACGCTCTACATCTTACACTTCAATGTAATAAGAAAAGAAGGAATATTTCTTTTATAAGCATTGATCGTCGCTCAAGTTAGGACCATAATGTGAATCATAAGTATGCATGAAATATGATAAAGCCCCATTATTAAACAAGAGAAGACCTCACTACAGTATTAAAAGAAAAACAAAAGGTTTCAAGGAAAGAAAAGGTCGTAAGACTATTTGAATTTAAGAATATACAAGCAGATGAAGATCTATACAATCGCTTTTTCCTTAGAACTTAAGAATAACTTTGGACATAGAGTCCTCCATACTCAGTTCATTGGATCATGATGTTTTAGAAGATAATATCGATATAAAAATCATTCAAGGATTCAGAACAAATGGTGTGATCTCTATCTTTTAAAATATTGCTTCTTATCACATTTAGATAAGGTAAATAGATGGGTAGCTAGATTGTTAGATATACAAGTAGGTATATAAATTAAGGAAAGGTTGGCGGGGACATGCATATAGGGGGGGATATTTGGATAGCTGAAAACGTATTTAAGTAAGGTAGGTAGATATATATAGATGGAAAGAGGTAGATAGATAAATAAAGAGTACCTTGAATGAATCTTCATGTTCATCCCCATAATGGATTACTCTACTTATGCAAGTCAATTATGAAAAAATAGAGGTTAACGTAGAAAATAATTCATTATTTCTAATGGGCTAATCTAGATGCAAGATTCATAAGAATTCAAAAGCTATTTTTTGAAGAAATAAATTATGTTAGTTATTGATAGGCTAGAATCTTGATTCTCGTTTCATTCCTAACCAATTTAACTTCTGTGTAGATCTTCACTGTATTCAAATTCAGGATAATGGCTATTTCTATTGGAGTTTGAGGTCTATGGAAGCACACGAATAGCATAAGGAAGAAGAAGAAGCTTGGAGCATAACACACAATACTGAATGTATTGCCAAGTGAATGTACAAAGATAAGTAACCCGTTAAGGTTATAGGCATACATATAGGCCGGGGGGAAAAAAACCTTCTAATGAGGGAAAAAAGTGCCTTGACGGTCCTAAGTGTGTTCACACATCACTATCGAAATATATAAATGAATTCCCCTGGGAGTGATGCAGCGAACAAGGAATTTGCACTCATGTATAAGGAAGTGCGAAGCTATGTGGAATCAAACCACAAAAGGAAGTAAGCTCAAAGCTTTGAGGAAAACTTCAAACTTCTCCCTAGGCAAAGACTTTGTGAAAAGGTCTGCAACATTCTCCTATGTGGACACATATGCCAAATTGATCTCTCCAACAGAGAACCTCTCCTTGACATAATGATAATGCACCTCAAATGTGCCTTGTGTGAGCATGGAACACAAGGTTCCTTGCAACTGCCAATGTGCTCTGACTGTCAGTGAAGATGCTGGTGGCAAAAGATTGACCAACACACCCAAATCAGCCAAAAGACATCTGAGCCACACACACTCAATAGTCATTGTGACAACTTCCTTATACTCAGCCTCACAACTAGAAGTGGCCACAGTAGGTTGCTTCTTGCTCAACCAAGATATGCATGAGCTACCAATCATGAAGCAAAAACCACTCGTGGACACATGAGTGTCATAACAATAAGCCCAATTAGAGTAAAAAGAAGCATGTAAATCTGGAGGTAGTGATCCCCCCTTGGGATAAAACAATCCATGTAGCCAAGTACCACTCAACTAGCAAAAGATGCACTTAACCACTTGCCAATGCTTGATACCTAGGCAATGCATAAACCTTCTCATTTGAGAGACAATAGACTAAATATTAGGACTAGTTATGCATAAGTAAATCAAGCATCCAACAACCTGCTGATAGAGAACAACATCAAACGCATCTCCAACATAATGAAGACTCAACCGTAAACTTGTCTCCATATGAGTGGCAATAGGTTTACAGTCTTCAAGGCCAAAAGGCTTCAATAATCTGTCAATATATTTCATTTGACACAAAGCTATTCCCGCAATAAGTTGCATAAAATGAAGGCCCAAATAATGATGCAAATGCCCCAAATGTGACATCTCAAAAGAGGCATGCAAATTAGCCTTCTCATTAGGACCAGTGAATGTTCTCAAAACCATGTGTGTTGGAGTTAGACGTCACAATGATCAGAAGCACATCATTAGCACGCTTAACATATAAAGTGATTTCATTTGGACTATTCTCAAAACCATGTGCAATCAGATAGACATGTATCTTTTCATACCAAGCATGTGGTGCTTGCTTTAAACCATATAATGCCTTCTTTAGCATGCACCCCTGGTTTTCATGCCCTTTCTACATAAAGCCACACGGCTGAAAAACATACACTTCTTCATGCAAGTCACCATTTAGAAATGTTCTTTAAATGTCCAAATGATGTACATTCCAACCATGATGAGCTGTAAGTGCACAGATGCTATGACTAGTAGTCATTCGGCATGTATGTGCAAATGTTTAATCAAAATCAATGCCTCTTTCCTTTGCATAACCTTTTGCAACAAGCCTAGCCTTATACCTGTCAATTGTTCCATCAGCTTTACGCTTCAGCTTGTATAACCCCTTAGTGCCAATGGCCTTCTTGCCATGAGGCAAGTCACATAGAGACCAGGTACCATTTTTCATGATAACATCATATTCAGATTGCATTGCAGCCATCCAATGTTCAAAATTTTGTGCTTCATCAAACGAAACAGGCTTAGTCTCATCACAGAGACTAGATGTAGCAATAGCATAGCAATTCGATGCAAAAGAGGCACTATGAGAGCTTGAACGAGTATGATATTATAGAGGTGAATCTAATTTGCTGTCATGCAAAGTCTACACCAGCCATTTTGGCATAGTTTTTGCCTCCTCAATTTCAGCTCTCTTATCAACAAGTGTATCATGTAAATATGCATCAGGAATAGAATGATATGCATCATCACATGAAACCTACAATGGCTGAGAAGTTTCCTCATTAGGACGAGCACTAGACTAGCAACCTGTAAAAAGAGGCAGCAAAGTATCATACATGTCTTTGGAGCTAACAGATGTCTCCTTTGTACATGAAACTAAAGGTTGAATAGCATTTTCAACAAAAACAACATTATGGCTAACCAAAATGCGTTTAGTCTATGGGCCATACAGACGATCGCCTTCGCTTTCACAACTGAACCCAATAAAAATAAATTTTACTGCTTTATCATCCAATTTCCTGCGATGTTGTTCAGGCACTAATGCATATGCCAAGCAATAAAAAACACGCAGATAAGAACCCGATGGCTTGTGACCATGCCAAGCCTCATATGGAATGATAGTCTACAGTGCTTTAGTGGGACACTGATTAAGTACATATGCTGCACACATGACAACCTCAAGCCAGAAACTATGTGGTAAAGCCTGACTCTTGACCATACACCTCGCCATCTCCATGAGTGACCTGTTCTTTTGTTCAGCAACTCCATTGTGTTGAGGTGTATACGACACTGTAAACTTATGTTTTATCCCATGTTCAACCAGAAATGCATTAAAGTCAGAAGACAAATATTCCCCCCCTCGATCAGAATGGAGGGTGTCCATTTTACATGTTGATAGATTTCCAGCCAAAACGAGAAACTGTTTGAAGCACATAAACACTTCAGACTTTGCCTTCAATGGATATACCCATGCATGCCTGTAAAAATCATCAATGAAAGTCACAAAGTAAAGATAGTTCCCAAAAGAAGGTGTCTACATAGGACCACATGCATCACTATGAACAAACTACAATTTTTGAGTAGCCCAAATTGAACCATCTTTTGGGAAGGAGGAATGCTGCATTTTGCCCAAAATACAGCCTTCACATACATGTTTACCGGGTGCCTCAATTTTGGGAAAGAGGACACCATTTTAGATTTTTGTAGGCCTAGCAAACTAGCAAAATTCAGATGACCAAAGCGTGCATGCCAAAGCTTTGCATATGACATAGCCTAAGAATCATGTACTGCACATGCTGAATCATTCACATATCTTTCATAGTCTGTGAGCTTATACAACCCATGCCATAAAATGCTAGAAGCAATAATCACATCATGGTTTGACAGATCATGAACTGTACACCTATCACCATAAATTTCACAACCAGGCCAATCTTGGCTAAAGACGAAATTGGTAATAGATTCTTCTTGATCCCTGACACAAATAAAGCATTTGACAAAGTGAAAGAACTACCATCAGTAGTTGTCAGAATAATCTTACCAACTCCCATGACAGGATAAGAGGAGTTGTTAGTGCATGTGATAGTATTCCCTATAGGGACAGGCTCTGTGCTACGAGGTAATATATTTGGTTGCCCCACTATCAAAATACCAAACATCTGAGTCTACTACAGACATACACTGCTCATGAGAAGATGGGTCAAAACTGCAAATAATAGTAAATGCCCATTCTTTATTCTGCACAAGATTAGTAGACTCTATTTTTGGTGTAGAAGCCTCTACAACAACCATTCCAGCCTCCTTTTTCTTTGCCTCTTTAGCAGCGAGTTTTGGACAGCTCTTAATGACATGATCATTTGCTTTATAGTATTTGAAAAGCAATTTTTGCTTTGATTTCTTCTCATCTTTGTCTTCCTTCCTCGAACGTGCAGAATTTGTAGATTTTTGCTTACTAGTAGATGAGCTGCATTTACCTTTGCCCCTCTGACTAGCCAGGAAAGCTTGATCTACAACACACATAATAGACTTGTTCTGCCTGGATTGATCTTCTTGCAATAGAACAAAAATTAACTCCTCAAATGACAAGGCATTTGGATTGCCTTTCATCATCAAACCAAGAGTAGAAGCAGAACTCTGATATGAATCAGGAAAACCATTCAGAATGGTCTACACAAGTGAGCTATCTGGTATAACTTCATCAACAAAAATCAAATGTTCCTTCAAGTTTGATCTTTGTTAGAAAACTGTCCATAGAATCACTTTGATTCATATGCTCACTCTCCAATTGTTTTGGAGGTAAGCAATACGAGCCTCATTCCTAGCCTGGTACAATGTGGTAAGTGTATCCCAAGCAAATATGAGGAATAATGGAACATTTGAGAGACAAGGCTATCAATGCATGTGCTTGAGCATCTCTACCATCCCAACCAATTCGCTCTATAATAGGTGCAGTAGAAACCGCAACACGAACATGAATCTAAAGAATATCAGCATCTTCATCGCCATCTGCATCAACTTCAATACATGTATTTGCAAGTATAATAGGACGTTTCTCAACACCCTGCATAATGTTCCACAATCCTTTTGCAACCAATACATGTCACATCATATAAGCCCACAATGGGTAATTCGTACCATCCAACTTATCCTCAACATCCAACATACGGAATACATTCTTGCTTTCAGCCATGGGCACTGACTAAAATACCCTGATGCAGAAAAATGAATGTATCTGAAAAAGTTTAACAGAAGTACCCTGATGAGTTCTGCTAAACCTATAGCAGACTCCAAGATGCTTATACTGGCGAACCAAAACTCGTATACATCTTTTGCACAAAAAGACAAAATATCCTACAAAAGCACTACGCAGTGTATTCAAAGGCCAAAACGAGCTCAAATTGTGATTTTGGCACCATAAAGTAAAGCCTTTTTGATCTCCTAAACACCTTGAGTATGCATACCAAATTTTGTGCTGTTTTGAGACTGTGACTGAAGGGTTGTTGACGATGCTCTAGTGAAGCGGCGACCTACTCTAATACCAATTGTTGGAGTTTGACATCTGTGAAAGCATGCGAATAGCACAAGGAATAAGAAAAATCTTGGAGCACAACTCAAAATATTGAATGTATTACCAGTAGAATGTATAAAGATAAATAACCCATTAGGGCTATAGGCGTATATACAAGCCGTGGGAAAAAAAGCTCCTAAAGAGGGAAAAAAGCACCCCGATGATCCTACTGTGTTCACACACATCACTACCTAAATATATCAACAATGTGCAATAAAGTAGGTATGTATCTTTTGATGTCAAGCATGTGATGCTTGCTTCAAACCATATACAAGAAAATTATATAATGAAACTCAATACCATATCGTGTATGATTCAACGCGAATGCTCTATTTAATGGAGCTTATGTTCTCTTGCCATAATAAGTATGACTTGAGCATTAATAAATTAGGTGTAACCATGCAATTGTTCAATAGTGAGTAGTTATGCATGGTTATGAAAGAGTATTTAACTTTTAAGGAGATTCATTGATGCATGTTAGGGCAATGTCAAGGACTTGTAATTTTCTTTTTGATATAAATCGCAAACATTGGATTCTTGGCAATGGACAAGGGGACTAATTATCAAAGTGGATGCATGTAGGTGACTCATGAGTCCTACAAAAAATCAATGTCAGATAATAAACATCAAAGCCAAACGGATTCACAAGTTTCAAAACATGATTATGGATACCTTGTTGAGATAATGCATGTGAAAGAAAAATAAACTAAAACATATGAACAAATTAAATGAGTGTGAGACTCAAAAGAGTGACTAGACCATGAAATGGGTAAACTTAGATATGGATTTGAGTGAGATTTCCAAGAGCATGGAGTGAGCTCTCAAGCTTCTAATCAAGTAAAGAAGTGAGGAGAGGCCCTCCTTATGAGGGATGCTCTCTCAAAGTACATCAAACATTGAATAATTCCCTTGGCAAGAGAATGCATACAAAATAGAAGCTACATGGAAAGTCTCTTGAATACAACTAGGGTAATACAAAATGGAGATGCTCTTAAGGAAATGATATACAATAAGTAAATGGATGTAAATATGAAAAGTAGGAGATCATTGTTCAACGTATAAACCCTTAAACATAATGTTCTACTTATCCGTGTATGTTTCACACTTAGCAATAAACTCTATGTTGTGATTTTAATCTTCTAATTTTCTTCCTTGTGCTTTTTGTGTACATTCTTGCTTTCCAAACTCAAACAACTGGCATCATAGTAGTCATTGTACTCTTGCTGCAATTGGCATCATAGTAGTCATTGTACTCTTGCCGCAATTGGCATCATAGTAGTCATTGTATTCTTATAGTGCATCACTGGCACATCCTCACCCAATTTTTAAAATTGCTACACAAATTGGTGAACATTTCAAGAGTGGTGTATATTACAAAAAAAATTTAAGATTTATGCACAATTAAAAGTCCTATTAAGCTCGCTTTGTTCTTTGAATGCACTATCATAATGACTACGTAGATAATTTTATCCATTTGTGCCAATTTTTCTATCATATACACATAATTCAATCTTTTCTATCATAAACAAACAACTCAATTTTTATTTGGATTTTGATTAGTTATGTCTATAGTAGACTCGTATCTTTGGTACCTTGATAGTGGTGCAAGAAAACTTATTACCTCATAGCACAGTTTCTTGGTGCTAACAACTCTTCTTATTGTGTAATGGGAGTTGAAAAAATCATTCTAACTAATGTTGATCATAACTCTTTCACATGATCAAATGCCTTATATATCCCAAGGATCAAGAAAAAATTGTTATCTATTTTTGCATTAGCCAAGATTGGGTTGATTGTCAAATTTATTGATGATAGATGCACAATTCATGATCTCTTGAATGGTGATGTTGTTATTGCTTCTAGCATTTTATGTGTGCGATTCATGATTCTTAGGCTATCTTAGATGCAAAGCTTTTGCATGCATGCATTGGTCACTTGAATTTTGCTACTTTGATTTGATTGTAGAAATATGACATGATGTCCTTTGTGTCCAAACTTGAGGCCCCCTCTAAACATGTATATAAAGGCTATATTTTCCGAAAAATGCAAGGGTCCTCCTTCCCAAAAGACGATTCAGTTAGAGCTGCACATAAATTGTAGCTTGTTCATAGTTATATTTGTGGTCCTATGCATACACCTTCATTTGGGAATTACCTATACTTTATGAATTTCATTGATGACTTTTCCAAGCATCCATTGAAAGCTAAGTCCAAGGTGTTTATGTGCTTTAAACAATTCCTAGTTATGGATGAAAATTTGTCAACATGTAAAATGGGCACCCTCTATAATGATCGAGGGGATATATGTCTTTTGAGTTAATAAATTTTTGCTTAGCATGGGATGCAACATCAATATATAGTGCCATATACACCTTAACAAAATGAAGTTGATCAAATGAACAACATGTCTCTCATGGATATTTTGAGTTGTATGGTCAAAAGTCAAGCTTTACCACATAGCTTATAGCTTGATGCTATTATGTGTGTAGCATATGTAATTAACAAGTGTCCCACCAACACATTGCATTCAATCACTCCATATGAGGCTTGACATGGTTGCAAGATATATGTTTCTCATCATTAAAGGAAAAAATGAACCTTGCATGGGCCTTGTAAGGATTCCTAATTTTAAGGGATTAAGCCTAATCTTGTTCTTGCTTGCAAGAGCAAAGTGCATTTAATAGAGCACTTTTTAGTAAGCTAGACTAGGATTTTCTTTAGGCCCAAGTAGGGTCATCTATCTCTTCTATAAAAGAAAGAGAGAGAGAGATTCCACTTTACACATCATCAAATCTATCCATCTTTGTGAATAAAAAAATGACTTTTGTTTAAAAGTCACATATCTAGTTATTGCTTACTAGAAAGGGCCCATTCTTAATGTACATGTCAAAAGTTACTTTTTTATATGGATTTTTTACTAAAATCACTCAAAATAGTTCTTTTTTCAAACTCCCTCCAAAAGTAAAGTGCCACATCATCAAACTTGTAACTTTCCTTACCCAAAAAAATGAGTTTTTCAAATTTTTATCATTTTCGCTCACATAGAATGGAAAACCTCACCATGACCCATACACATATCAAAAAAGTAAATTTTTTCTATGTACATATATTTCTTAGTCCATTATACATGTTATTTTTATTCTCTTCTCTCTCTCTCTCTTCTTGGCTCTTACTATCTAAATTCTAGCAGCCATGGGGCACTCAAACAATTTTCTCCAAGGAGAAGATGTAACAGTAATGGAATCACTCACAAAGAATTTTTTCTACCATGAGATGGCAATATTCATGTCCAAGTAGGTGGTTCATTCTTTCCTTGTGATCCAAGATCTACTATTCATTTTACTTTCTAGTATTCATCTACTAATTTTCACGAGGAAAAACAAGCAATACCATCATAGGAAGCTCTTTCATGTGGAGTGGGAGGACATATACACCATGTTCTTGCAACGAGGTATGTATTCTTCTTGATTCTCATATTTTCAAAAGAATTAATCCAATATTGCCCTTGCATAGGTAATTCATTTGAGAAATAAGTGCTTCATCAACACCAAAGAAGCACTTTAAATTGTTAAATAATTTATTTTAATTCTCCTTCTTTTCAAAAGAATGACACCAATATTACATAGTATGGATAGGCAAATGTGTGTAAAAGCATTTCTCCATGCTTATAGAAGCTATTCATTAGGAAGATGAATTATAAAGAGGACATGATTGACATTGCTATAGAATACTTACACATAAAAGAAAATATGCTTAGGTATGTTTAGCATGCAGCCATGAATAAGGAGTCAATGAAGAAATCATATCCTTAGTTTATGAAGAACTCATATACATATGCTTCTGTTTGTACAAAAAAAATTTTAATCCATAGAGGCTTCAAAAATCAATTTTTTTTCTTCTAGAATAAAAGCCACCTCTGCTAACTTTCTTTTTACATCCCTTTTTAATTTGATCTTATATATGTTTATCTTTTTCGTACATGTGGTGATAGAATCAAATTCATATTAAAGCTACTAATCATCAATGACTTGGAATAGTGAAACATAAAGTACATTCTACTCCGATGTTGTTTGTTTCTTTAGGTTGTGCTCATTTTATTCATTGAAATATTACATCTTGTATTGTCATATGGAGAATTTCGATGTATCAATTTGTATCAGTCAAGATTCTAGTACAGTAGTAATGGAAAAGTCCCACTATAGATCTAACAAAAAATTCTTAACAAATACATGTCATATTAGTGGTTCTATGCATGTTGACTAGTTGGAATAATACTCACTTGCTTTTCTTCAAACAACTTTTGCAAGAGTTTGACAATACGGAATGTTTTCATGAAATTACAACACAACATTGCAAGTGAAAATTGGAGGCTATCAACAAGACCTTTGCATCATGATCAATGTCATGCACAAGAAGTTTTTGAGGGTTCAACTTGGAAATGAAGTTATATAAAAGACATCATTTGATTATTTTATACTAAAAAGTTTTTGTGGTATATCCTATCCATGTTCAAGGTACACAATGAACACCTTGAATGAAGCCCCATCAAGGAAGATGAAGTGGTCTACATGCAACAGAGGTCACCATACATTCATAGAGAGGTTCAATATGAAAAAGTGAAGTCGATTGAAAATATCAAAGTAGTTCATAGCCTCATCCATAGAATCATTCTTGGGATCATGATGAAGATCAACTACCACAGATGTGACTATTCAAATAAAGATTCTAAGGACATGCACAAAGGGGAAGATTAGATCCAGTACTTGTTGATGATGAACCATTTGAGCTCAATATACCTCCAAATAAAACGCTGATGAAACACGAAGTAGCCATTCCAACTCATCCAAAAAGGAAAGCTTCAAGGAGCCATCATGGAACATAAAGCATATTCCAACATCACATCAAGTAGAGGCTATAAAGTCACTACTATAAGGGCAAAGCACACTAGCCACATATGAAAAAAGAAATATATGTCATAAATTGTGCCATAATGTTAATCAAGGCATACATGTAAAATGAATAAGAATTATCAACCGCATCACAGATCATATGTAGCACAACCTAAAGTTGCTCCTAATGCGAAAGCAACAAAAATGTGAGCAAACATTATAGATCCTTTGTGCTTCAAAGTTAATGCACTAGACTATGGATATAATCAATAGCACTTCAAGCCATCCAATAGGGATGATACGCATTCCTTACTTCTATTTTGAAAGATATTAACTTGTGTGTAGATCATGTGAAGATGATGACCATACGACCAAAGAAACTAGATGGGACCATACATGATTATGTAATCATTCTTGTTGAAGAGATGAATTTTGTAAAATGAAATTTTCATTATGATAATCTACTTTTTCATCATCTTTCTTATACATGCTCAAGTCCACATTGATCTATATCATATGTTCCTAATTGTATCCACTTGCTTAAAGATGGTATATGCACAAAACAAACCACTTAAGATTCAAAACTTGTATTTCCATTGTTCAACTAAGTTGTGCACATAATAAGTTTCATGAACCTAAAATTTGAAAGAAAGGAGTTGTATTGCCACTGACCACATGGCATTCAAATGTCCTAGGAAGAAGATACAAGTTGGGTTCAAGACTTCCACGATCACCATTCCACATCAAAAGGATCATCATGAGAGTGAAAAGAGGAGTACTATCCATCATGAGAATCATGCCCTTGTACCTAGATATACTACAAACCCCTTCTAGTTCCATCATGAATACCCATCATCGTCTTGTTCCATTACAACATATCAAGAACTCTACAAAGACCAATAACTATGAAGATTCTAGTTCTAGAACATCTCATAGTTACATAACTGCTTCATGTGGAACTTATCGCTTTGAGAGGGAGGTGATGTCACAGAAACAAAGGAAACCATCCTAAAACCTTAAACTCTATGCATATGTATACATCTCATGATTGTATACATGCAAAAACCCTAAGATCGGCTATGCAAAGGCCTATTCCGTGTTTCTATGGCTACCCATTTTTTGGTGCTTTGAGTTCGTGCAAGGTAATTAATAGTGGAATAAAAATTATTTCTTGCAAATTTTAGGGGAAATTGATGAACTATTCAACCCAAGAAACTAGAGAGGACCATCTATGACTATGTGATCATTCTTCTTGAAGAGATTTTTTGTAATGTGAAATTATCTTATTGGTAATATACTTTTTCATAACCTTTCTTACACATGCTCAAGTCCACATTGATCTATATCATATGTTCACAATTGTATGCACTCAATTCAACATGCTATGTGTGTAAAGCAAATCATTTACGGTTATAAACTCATTTTTCCATTGGTAAATTGAGTTGATCACATAATGAGTTTCATGGACCTTAAATCTATAATAATAAAGTCTCATATCCACTAGAAATAAACTTGCATGGCCTCAAAAGCACCAAAAAAGGCCATCCACAGAAACACACAATAGGCCTCTGCAAAAATCTTGTAGAGGCCTTCCTGTGTTTCTATGGCGCCTCTTTTTTGTTGCCTTTGAGGCCATGCAAGGTTATTTTTAGTGGATGTGAAACTTTATTCTTAAAAGTTTTAGGACCATGGAACTTATTTCTCACTTAATCTATAGTGATCCATGCATGTACAGCTTCTACAATGGGAGCCAATATAGACAAACATAGTCACAAAAGAGAAAATAGTTTGAAAAATATACTTTTTGATAATATCTTCATGTCTAGAAGTCTTGTTGTGTCTTTGTACCCCACACAAGGCAGAAATCCCCCCTTTGAACTCCTCTCATTAAGCTTCTATGGGGAAATTCCATGGCATGAGAGGGCCTTCATTTTCACCTTGAATGGCAACCAAATTGGCAAAAATTTTATGCCCCACTTACCTCATGGACTCAATCACAAAGACCATCTATTACCATAAATGTTCACATATAAACCTCATCTAGCTTAGAAGATAAGGTTTGATGGATGTTTGTGCTCTCAAAGTGGTTTCTCCTCACAATGGGGGCCTTATAAATGAGAGATCAACCTCAACTTTCACCTTTATATGCAAGGTGTCATATGTGAATCTTTTCTGGTTGAAGTCTCTACTTTGGTTGCTAAATATGAAGCATTTATTAAAATAGCTAGGGAATTTAGACTTCATTGGACACAACCGATTCTGGAAATTATGGCATTACAGAACTTCAAATGGCCCTAGTCGCTTGAATCAATTGTCTCTAGTGAAAACAATTGTTTGGTGTATATTTGATTTTTTGAGTATTAAGAATGTCATCTCATTCATTTATGTCATGAACAACACATGGCACACTTGCTTGGAGGAGAAATAGGACACAACCAAGCAATTAAGACAATCAAAGGACCTCATATGGAACTAATTTCTTGAGTTGTTCATGTCTTTTATCTCCTCTTTTGTTTTACATCTTGATAAATTTCTACCCTCAAATTCTCTTCATGAAGCTTATTCCCTAGTTTAAAGTCTTATACATTTTTATGTTAGTTAAGGGCTTGCTTTTTGAATTGTTCATGTCTTGTTTCTCCTTCAATCAAGTGTGCCATGTGTAGTTCATAAAATAAATCAATGAGAATTCTTAATATTCAAAAAGAACAAATATACACAAAACAATTGTTTCCAATGGAGACAATCGATTCAAGTAATTAGGACCATTGGAAAACCTTTTTCCATATTTTTTATGTTCCTCCCTCAAATGCCTTATATGAAGATCATTCTCTATGTTAAAGTCATGTCCTTTTTTTAGTTAGTAAGTAATATGTTTTCCTATGGACATGACTGATTCAAGCCATAAAGGCAATCAGAGAACTTTGGATGGCCCTAATCGCTTGAATTGTTCATGTCCTTAAAATAATCCTACCTTTTCTTTTCTTTTTCCCTTTCATATCCATAAGGTTAAGAAACTCCTCTCTATCATGGCTAGGGAAAAGCGGATTACTAGAAAGATTTATACAAATGAAGAGCAAAACCAAGGGGAAATTGCTACCATGAACCAAGGAAATGTGGATCAAACCACAAATACCTAGAACCAGAGTGGTTCTCAGAAAGCCTATACTAAGAAAAGGGTAAAATATCATATGAAATCATTGAGGGAAATCAAAAGGGCATAGAAGCTTATGACACTTATCATCCCCATGCTTGCATTCATCAGAGTGGTAAAAGACATCTCCTTGAAGCTTTTCTCAATGATGTGCACAATTCCATTTGTGAATGTCAAATGGTAAACCCAAGCTCTTTTGTGATTGCAAGAGGCTGCAAAAGACTTTGCCATTGAGTTAATTAATGATGCTTATTTGTGCGCTACCCATTGTCATGAAGTTGTGTCAAGGCTTAGGTACAAGTTTGACACAACCATAGTATCACTTGATATCAATGATCAAATTTTTTTTGATATTTTGAATATTCCTCCAGCAAGAAAAGCTAAGCCCTCTTCACTTCAAATTGAATATATTTCTAGTCATGATCACATAACAAGAATGCACTAGAGACTAGTGAACAGAAGAGAAAGAAGAACATGGTGTCAAAAGAAGTTGTTGTTCTTGAAGTCCTTGATAGATTGAAGAAACAAACTTCAGAATTACTTAAGAATGTAGATGGCCAAATTATTGTGAAAGCTTCAATGCCACGGGAGGGGGAATACCTCCTGGACATAATACTTGAAGAAAAATATATTTTGAGGGATTTTAATGTTGAAAACTTTGAAAACATTGTCAACATAATCTCAAGTATGATTTCCAATTCATTATCTATGTTCTTTTTTTATTCAGCTTTGTGAAAACCTCCTTGATACATTTGCTTGGGATTATATTTTGTTGGGTTCTACTATAGAAATGTGAAGAGAATGTTTCAAGGAAAGTGTTTATCTTGGATCCACTTGTGACACAATGTATTCTTTATAAGTATGGAGAAATTGATTACTTCCTCAAGAATTCCAAAATGGATGGAACATATTCTTTACTCATATGCTAAGAGATAAGCTTTTATTATTTATTTTATATATAGTCATTCTTTCCTACACGTGAACTTTCATAACAAGTAGGGCTTACCGTTTCAAGGGTCATTCGAGTCTAGTCATGATTGACATTGTTAAATACCAAGATTTGTTTATGAATTCCCTAAAAACACGACATGGAAATTACAAACTGTTTTAGTGCATTTTCATGTATAACCTAATTTCCATGCATTTTTGTATCGCCATATTTTCATGCATTCTGACATTTTATGACTTTGCATTGCTTCCTAGCTTTTAAAGATGTAGCTTGATAAAAAATATCCAAACATTCGCAAAATGAATGAAGAGATGAAAATTTCTTATATGGAAATACTCAGTGTCATTACAAAAGGATTCTACATCATGTGGATGGAGACTGATTCCCACTGCAATAAGGTTCTTAGAGCGCATATTTTATAGTTTTGATTTATATCTATATGAATATCAAGATGCTTGGCTCCATTTGCTGAGAGAAAGAGAAATACATAACAATTTGAGGGATGCTATATGTCCATATGGCTCAGATTCACCTCTACCACCACCACTAGCTGATAAGAAGAAGCATGATAAGAGGAAAGGTTCTCCTATTCAATCTCCTTTAGAGGATATTCCAAAGCCAAAGCAAAATGGTGAAGGCTCTAGGAAGGAAAAGCATAGGAAGCCAAAGTAATTGTACAAATTTCCCTATGTATGATTAGCCCTAGTTAGCAAGCCCATGTATATCCAACATATGTTGGAAGATATTATTTTGCTATGTTTTGTTTGAATACATATTCTATAAAAAAAGAAACCCTCAGAGCATTGTATTTTTAGAATGATGCAATATTATCTTGATCCTAAACATAGGATATTTTCAATTATTTTTTCTAGGTTGAAATCATTTTTTATACTTCTATATGTTTATGTTCTTTCAATTTTCTCAAGTTCAAAAAGATTTGAGTGGTGTTCCTAGCATTTATGAGATCAATTTATCTTAAGTGGTGTCCATTGAAAAATTTTGCTAGATGTTTTCAAGATGCTTTTGAGTGTTATAAAGATGTTTATATTGAAAGTGAAAGAACTACCATCAACAGTAGTTATAATAATCTTACCAACTCCCATAACAGGATAAGAGGAGTTGTTTGCACATGTAATAGTATTCCCTGTAGGGGCAGGCTCTAGTGAAGAGAAGGAACTCTACTGTGAGGTAATATGTTTGGTCACCCCACTATCAAAGTACCAAACATCTGAGTCTACTACAGACATGCATTGCTCATGGAACATGGGTCAAAACTGCAAATAGTAGTAAATGGCCATTCTTCATTCTTCACTAGATTAGCAGACTCTGTTTTTTAGTGTGGAGGCCTATGCAACAACCATTCCAACCTCCTTCTTCTTTGTCGCTTTAGCAACTTGTAGCTCATCATGGTTGGAATGTACATTAGTTGGACAAACTGCATTTGTGAATAGTGACTTGTGTGAAGGAGTGTATGTGTTTTAGCCCCGTGGCTTTGTGTAGAAATGGCATGGAAACCAATTGTATAGGCTAAAAAAGGCATTATATGGCAAGCACCATGTGCTTGGTATGAAAAGAATAATGCCTATCTAATTGGATATGGTTTTGAGAATAGTCCAATTGAGAGCATCTTATATGTTAAGCGTGCAAATGATGTGCTTCTGATCATTGTTGTGTATGTTGATGACATGCTGCTCACTCGTCCTCATGAGAAGCATATTTTTTATTTCAAGGCCGATTTGCATGCCTCATTTGAGATGTCTGATTTGGGGCATTTGCATCATTATTTGGGCATTTAGTTTATGCAAGTTGATGTCAAAATAGCTTTGTGTCAAATGAAATATACTCACACATTATTGTAGCATTTTGGCCTTGAAGACTGCAAACCTATTGCCACTCCTATGGAGATAGGTTTATGATTGAATCTTCATGATGCTAGAGATGCATTTGATGCTATTCTCATCAGCAGGTTGTTGGATGCTTGATTTACTTATGCATTAGTCGGCCACATATTCAATTTTCTATCTCACAAATGAGCAGGTCTATGCATTGCCCAAGAGTCAAGCATTGGCAGGCAGTTAAGCGCATCTTTCGCTACTTGTGTGGTACTCGGCTTGTTGGATTGTTTTATCCCAAAGGGGGATCACTACTGTGAGATTTACATGCTTTTTCTAACTCTGAATGGGCTGGTTGCTGTGACACTCGTGTGTCCACTAGTGGCTTCTGCTTCATGCTTGGTAGCTCATGTATATCTTAATTGAGCAAGAAACAACCTACCATTAGGGCAAAAAACGACCGAAAAATGGTTGTGTAAGAATTTCAATTAGTTGTGCTTAATCTAGATTAAAGTTATCAAATCCTTTAAGAGATTGCGTGTAAGTTCATTTAAAACGTATCTTATGCAAATTTTGAAGAGAGAGAAACTCATATGATAATTATGAAAAGTTTGTGTGATATCTTATGCCTCGAAGTTTGTGCTCATCAAGCATTGATCAAAATTCAAATTTTCCTCTTGCTCACGGACCTATATAATGTGTGCTGATGACGTTTTGTGCTTTTTTATTCTACTTTGGACTATTTCTCTCTTTCACATCATTTTAGACACTTGCCGATCACTTTTCATAGCAGACCATGGAAAACCTTAACCCAAATATTCTCGCTGAGCTTTCAAACAACGATAAGTTCCATATCAACATTGCAGTTATTCATGAGTATGCAACGACAAGAAAAGCATTCCAAAGGGCTCTTCATCCTCTTGAAGTGGATGGATTTCGAAAGGAAGGCAAGAAACATATTGACATATGGACAGATAGATCTATTTATCCAATTGATCCACAAACTAGAAGGTATCCCCCTTTTCATAATCGTGAGGATGGTTTACGAGGCTATTGTTCAAGATTATGTACAATACATAAACTATATACAAAACACACTACAGCAGAGGGATTTACATATGAGGGAGCTAGAAAACAAATTATCCACTTTATCTGATCAGTTAGTGTCTTTTAAAAAAATGAAAAAAACTCCTATAGGTTTGAGAATGCGATCAAAACGAGTAAAACATTTTTTAGATTTGACTAAAAAATCTAGCCAGAAAAAGAAAAGAATGAAAATTGTAAGAGATCATGTGACAAATGTACTAGGTTTCAATATGTTGAGCAGTTTTGAGCACGTACATTTTTGTAATGAAATTATGAGTCAAAATGATGTTTCAAGACTATTGAAATTGAATGAAAATACATGCTTGAATGCTTTGTTTTCCAAAAACTCATGATGGAAATGAATCTGTTACTAGAACTCAAATTCATAAGATTTGTGATAGCGTCGGAGTGAGTAGGAAAGGTAATAGAGCAATTTTAAAAGTTTGGTGTGAATTTATAAAATTTAACAAAGTTAAAAGTTTTGGATTGCCTAGACCCCATCATGTAGGAAAGTTTCAGCTCTGCTTGAATAAAAAGATCACATTAGTATTTGGTGAATATAAACATATTCATGGTAACATGCCTTATGAAGTAGGAAAATAAAAGTTACATTTCACTTACAATGTATTTAACAATGTATGGATAGATATTATAAAACTTCAAACATACATGGTTTAGTTCTATAATATAAAAGAACATGAATGTTCTGGTCTGTTGAAATTCATAAGCAAACTTGATGAAGCTGATTTTAAAAAACATCAAAAGATGGAGAGAATAAGTATTGCACTGATCAACAAAGCTTTGGACTATAGCCTTGGGAAATTGGATACTCCATCTCTCAAAGTACAATCAGAAATGGATTTACGGTGGGTTGGCTACGCTCAAGTTCCATCTGTGAGCCATAAAACACTTAAATGGTTATTCTCACAGACAGACATTCCAATTGTTATCCAAAGGCATCATGTAGGAGAATTGTTGAATGTCAAAGACTACAGGAACTTTAAAGTTGAGTGGAGACCTAAAGACGCTCAAATGCATGTTTGGTATAAGTGGAGGGGCAAATTCTAAGTACCCTTCCTTGTATTGAATGCAAAGTCCAGGCACAAGAGCATGGATTGCTTGAGTTGAGGAAGAGGAGGCTCCTTCCAAAAAAATGTTATTCTTCATAACTACTCATCTTCTTCCATGATTTGGGATCCCATACTTCCAATAGCACTGACAAATGTACACATATGTACACTACATGCAAAGTTAAGGAACATTGACAAGTTGGTCTGTCTTCACTTGGATTATGCATATTCTATCAAGCCTACAACTATTGCAGATGAGTGCATAAAAAAATGTGAATGTCCACTTTCACAAATGGGATTTCATGGTGGTGATGTTCATCCAAGAAAAGATCCAAAGCTTTCACAAAATACAGGTGATGAACTACATGATGTCTCAATGGGAGGTGCAAAAGCAAGGAGATTCTTCAACAACCATGATGACAAGCAACTAAATGCCATGTGGAATTGTTGGAAAAAATTTTGTGAGATCACGACTAATGTAAAAAGCAAAGCAGAAATAGCAAAAAAGAGAATGGAGGTGTGGGTCAAACTAGATAATTTTTTTAAGATCATGAGGCAGTAGCTAACATCAAATAGTTATGTGAAAGATTTCAAAAAGGTGACCACAGAGCGTATAGAAACCATCATAGAGGCATGGAGTGCCAAAGACATAACATACTACTTGGTGAGTTCCAAAGATAATTTATTCAATTTATTTTTTAAATTGAAATAAAAATGTGATGAAACTCTTCTGTTCTTCAAGTATATTCTTCTTGTGCATGGTGCATTCTTTGCAGAAAAAGAAGCACTTGCCATATGGAACACCCAAGGCATCTCATAATCAAGCAGGGATAAACTTCTTTAGGTGCACAAGGAAAGGAGGAGGAGTAACAAAGAGCAATGCCTTCAAAAAGCTTTTTGATTGGTTCTTTAGAAGACAATTACAAAGGACCTCATGCCAAATATTATCATAAGAATATGACTATCACCAGACAAAATCATCATGTATCAATATCACAAATTGAAAAAGACTTTAAAATTTGCAATGTCTTTTATTTCTTTGAGAAATAAAGATGTCATGTATTGTTGAAGCTCAAAGTCAAGGACAAAGCATGGAAGCACATCAAAAGGTGGACACATGAGGAAAGGGAGCAAGTAGGGAGCTCCAAGAAGTGTATGTCAAATTTTCAGAAGAATCCCCTACAAAAATAGTGATTTTCATCACTAGAAACCATTGTAAATACCATTATCTATTTTTAGTAACTCCATTTTGTTCAAGCCGAGGAGTCCTCGAGCTTGAGGAGTATTAGAAGTACCATCGTACCAATTTTCATAATTTTTAGACTTCGTTTGAGCCCTCAAATAAGCCCTGGAACCTAATTTTTAACTAGGCCGGACACTAGGTCTGGACAGGGCCAAAACTAGTCAAAAAACTATAAAAAGAGCTAGAGAGCTCATTTTTGAGGTTAGCTTGTTAGAGAATAGAACTTTTGTAAGAGAACTCTTTTGCAATCTAAGCTTTCCATTGTTCCTCTCTTTTATCTTACTTTGTGCGCGTGTGTGTGTATGTGTGTGCATGTTTGTGTGCTTTCACTCACGCACTTGTGCCTTCACTTGCTCGTGGTCTTCATACCGGTCCTCACGTCTCCGCGGATTGACAAGTAAAGGAGGTGGTGCTTACGCTTGAGCTACACCAAATTTTGGCGCCGTTGCCGGGGAGAGAGCTTCGAGGACGAGCGTTGTGATGGTAAGATCGTAGATTTGCGACGTTGGAAGGTAAAAAAACTGTCATTTCAGTTCATTTTCTATTTTTTCCTCTTCATCTTCATCATCATCATCATCTCCACCTTCTTCCATCTTCTTCTTCATAGAAAATTCTTGTTTTTTAGTGCATTTTCACCATCTTCATACCATTTTTCATGCATTATTGTGTGGGAAGGAGTTAGGAGAAGCAAGGGAGAGCAAGCGCTGTGTTTTTTTCATGATTTTCTGCTCATACGGAGCTCGCCATAGCCGGCGCTCAGAAATTTGAATTTCCCGCCAAAAAACGCGATTCTGTGATGAAAATCGCGATTCTGTGAAAATTCAAAATTTTTTGAAAAATCACGATTTTCAGTTTTCCTGCCTAAAAGTTGGTTGAAAAGAATCGCGATTCTATGTTTTTTCTCAAAAAAACACGATTCTTTGCTCAAAATCGCGATTTTCAAAAAACACGATTCTCTTCTCAAAATCGCGATTTTCAAAAAACACGATTCTCTGCTCAAAATCGCGATTCTCACCAATCACGATTTTCAGCAAAAACACGATTTTGTGAAAAACACGACTTTCTGCTCAAAATCGCGATTCTCACAAATCACGATTTTCAGCGAAAAATACGATTTTGAGAAAAACACGATTCTCTGCTCAAAATCGCGATTCTCACCAATCACGATTTTCAGCAAAAACACGATTTTGTGAAAAACACGACTTTCTGCTCAAAATCGCGATTCTCACAAATCACGATTTTCAGCGAAAAATACAATTTTGAGAAAAACACGATTCTCTATGACAAAATCGCGATTTTCATGCCAAAAACACGATTTTGTGAAAAAGGCGATTCTGTGAAAACACGAATTTTTGCTCAAAATCGCGATTTTCAAAAACACGATTTTGTGCTCAACATCGCGATTTTCATGTGAAAAATACGATTCTGAGAAAACACGATTTTCAAATCACGATTTTCTGCTCAAAATCGCGATTTTCAAAAACACGATTTTGTGATCAACATCGCGATTTTCAAATCACGATTTTCTGCTCAAAATCGCGATTTTCAAAAACACGATTTTGTGATCAACATCGCGATTTTCAAATCACGATTTTCTGCTCAAAATCGCGATTTTCAAAAACACGATTTGGTGATCAACATCGCGACTTTCAAATCACGATTTTCTGCTCAAAATCGCGATTTTCAAAAACACGATTTGGTGCTCAACATCGCGATTTTCTGAGTTCACAAAATCGCGATTCTCTGAAAGTTCACAAAATCGCGATTTTCTCCAAAGGCCCTGTTTGCCTGTTTTGACCCCCAGGAGCCTGAATTGGCATAACTTTTTCATCCAAAGTCCATTTTTTGAGCTCTATAGCTTGTTGGAAAGCTCGTTTCAAATAACGCGTTGATTTTGAGATAGGATAATTTGAAGTTGACCCTCAGGTGGGACTAGGGAACCAAGGGGGCTCTAAAGAATTTTGAACCATACCAAAGGGAAAATTTGGACTCTTGACTAAAGCTTATGAACCTGAGATCTGGTAGACACTTAGGCAAGGATAAACAAAGCATTAGATCTTCTGAGGCTAGTGTCAACCATACATCCAAGTCTTGGACACAACAACTAAGTGGTGATCTTTTACTAAGTTCAGACACAAGTGATTCAGAAATGTCTTTTAGCATGGGAAAACCTGTAGGTGGCTCAGGGACTACCCATCTACAAACACCGGAAGGTCCCTATAAGACACAGTTGGAATATATTCGGACCAACCAATTAGGTGCTCACATCTATGAGGATGGTCTGAGGCGATCAGTGGTCCAACTCAAAAATCCAGATCAATCCTTTGGACTTGAACACCCGGTGGTCAAGTTCGAAGAGGGTTCATACATTGATAAGGAAGGAACCATGTATGTGATTACCAACCAACCAGATAGGACCGATGAGTTTGGAAATATCATTAATGAGAATGAGATAGGAGACCTAGAACAAGGAAATATAGGACAAGGACCCCAGACTCCTAGAGGCAAGTCAGTTTTGACCCGAGTGATCACTCCAGACTGGATCCCTCAAGACAACAAAAGCATAGAACTATTTTTGAATAGAGAAACAGAGGAAGCCTTTTGGAGATTCAAGCCAGAACAACCTAGCCAATTGGGCATAGTCATCATCTACGAGTTCAAGGATCCAGAGATACCAGGAAAGGTTGTCTACCTGGATAACACATCAGAGAAAATTTTCTTGGTAACAGAACATGATAGACATGCATATACTTGGAAGAATGAATTGATTTTCCCCCCACCAAGATCCAATGTTTCCCATGGCCTCCAAGGAGTAGGATCATCCCACGCTCATGAAGCCCAGAGAGGAAGAACTAGAGAGAGACCTGAGGTAAGTTTTGCACACACCGTGGGCAGGAATAGAGCAGGATTTGAAAATGAAAGACCTGAAAGAGAGAGACATCAAGCACATAGGCAACAAAGAGATGAACAGGATTTTCCATTGCCTAGACCCCGAGAGTACCCAAGAACCCTTAGACCCATTCAAGTGATCAAGGCAATGAAGAACTATTTCGATGGGACAGGGGATCCTTATGATCATGTGGCCGAGTACAAACAAGTGCTGAGAGCCGAACAAATTGAGGACTGGTTCACCCAGTACGAGGCATTTGGTTTGACCCTTAAGGGCACTGCCTTAGCTTGGTTTCAACCATTGAGTAGAAGCAGCTATCACAATATAGGTCAACTGCTAGACGAATTCATTGTAGAATTTTCCAAGAGTGGTATCAGGCATAACACATCATCCTTGATCCACAGCTTCAAGCAGACTCCCCAAGAAACAGTGCGACTAGCAGGTAGAAGATTCAGACAGTATCTAGAAAGATGCCCTGCTCTAGAGTTACCCACTCCGGCCAAACAAGTGGCTTTGTTCTTAGATGGCTTACTGAGCACCAAGTTAAGATCATATGTGTACTTGAAAGATCCTAGATCCATAGAAGAGTGTGTGCGGACGTGCATAGACATAGAAGATAACTTGGGTGAGGAGTTAGGATTGTCCAAACTCTACAAAGATTCAGATAGTTCTACTAATCATACTTCAAAGATCTCCACAGAAATAGAAGAGATAGCTGAGCAAGTTGCCAAGAAGCTGGGAGTCCAAAATAAACAAACACAGAGAGTCACTCCATTGAATCGGTGCTATACTTGCGGAGGTGACCACATGGCTAACGTATGCCCAACGCAAAACCAAAATATTAGAGAAAGGAATGCTCCCTATTGTACTATTGAAAGGAAGTACACAAACCATACGGCTCAAGAATGTCCCTACAATAGGCAGGCTGTTAGACAGAATTATCAGCAACCTTATCCACAAGGTAGGTATCAGAACCAATACCAACAGCCATATTATAGACCACAACAGCAATATCAGGTACCATATAGGCCACAACCTGTCTTGGGAAACCAACCACCAGCTCCAGCCAACGTGATTCCAGTCAAGTATGCTGTGGGAGAGGAAAATCCAAATAGAGCATTGGTGCCCCTAACCCCATGGATACCAGATAATGATTCTCATGCTCATAGTTCAGACTACTCCCATGAAGGTAGTCCACATGCGTATTACACAGGGTCACCTGAACATAGTGAGATTTACTCGTATCAATATGAGGTGCCACCTATGGAGCAAAATTGGGAGCCAGAACACTCCAATGTCATGTACACACATCCTAACCCTAGGCCCCAGTTGAGACAAATGAGACCACAAGCCCCTAGAGGATCTTGTTTCAGATGTCTTGGTGACCATTTCATTCGTGACTGTCCCCACCCACCATCTCCGAGTCAAGGACAGGCTATCACAATACAGGCTTTTTGTCCTGATTGTGGCAAAGACCATCTCCCCAGAGATTGTCCAAGAAACCCCTCCAGTGCACCCAAGATTACACCCATTAATGTGGTAGGCTTAGTGGCAGATTCAAGTTCAAGTAGTAGCAATGTGGCTCCTATACAAGCTGTCACTAGAGCACAAGCCTTAAAACAGGATAAACCAGTAGAACAATCAGAGTCGAGTGAATCAGGAGAGCCTAGTAAGAGGAAAACAAGAACATGGAAGGATACCAGAGAGAAGGCCAATCGCAAGTGGAATAAAAAGTTATCGGAACTAGAAGAAAGCTTAAAAGAAGCGAAAACAAAAATAGAAGACATTGCATCTCAAAGCCCCTCGCATGCCGAAACTCCATCCACTCCACCTCATCCCACCCCACCACCCATTGTAAATAGACCGCAACCAGGGTCTGTTCTGGCAGATCCAACCCTAGAAGGCTTGGACATGATGTTCAAGGCCTACCAGGCTCGACTTCAAGAAGGGCCTACAGCAGCAAACCTAGACAAGAGTTACCCCAGAGCAGATTTAGAGATTGAACGGATGAAAATGTGCATGAAAATGGTAGAACAAGCTCAAGCCATACTTGAGACTAGTCAAAAGTTCAATCAGACAAACTCTATCAAATCAGATTTGCATTTCCAGGGCTTACTAGAAAGATTAGAGCAATTGGTAAACAAACCACAAGTTTCTTTACCTCCACAGGCTCAACCAGTTATTGAAAGAGGAAGCTCACCACCAATGGGAGCTTATGTTCCTAATTCCACGGATCCAGGAATACCTCCTTCAATTCAACAGTACTCTCAAGAATTCTTGCGGGAAATACAAGAAGAGAAATGGGCCAAGGAGAAGGGTAATTCCCCTCCTATTCCTGAGATTGATGATCTTCATGATCAATTTCCCCAAGACATCCCATCTATTTACGAAGATGAAGCAGAACAACAAGAAGACGAAAGGTTAGATTTTGAATCTAATACCTTAGAAGAACTGCCTCAATTTCCAGGCCCATGGGAATCTGAATCTCTCCAGATTAGAGCTCCCACAATACTAGTAAGAAATGAAGACTCAGTGGTTCCAAGGAACACGGATGTCGTGAAGAACACTAAGGTTCAGTGTCATCCCACTGTAGAAGAGCTGCTCAAAGCAAAACCTGAGCTCTGGAATCATGTGAAGGATCAGGTTCCAGAACTTGATTCCAACATGCCAAAAGCAGGCTCCAAGCAAAGGGTACCAGAGATACCTCTAGACAAAATAGGGGACATGTATGAGGGTGAAGAAGGTAATACTTATCTTCCCATCACCTACCAAGGTTACACAACCAAAGCAATCATAGATTCAGGTGCTGGTGTTGCTATTGCGACCACCTCCTTGTGGAAGCAATGGGGCAAGCCCACATTAAGACCAACTAGAATGAAGCTTCAAATGGCTGATGGTCATTTTGAAAGACCTCTAGGATTGCTAGAAGGGATCACTCTAACCACTTGTGGTGTAGAGTTTGAGCACACATTTGCTATATGTGACTTTGAGAAAAATAATGTCTTTGAGATGATCCTAGGAAGACCCTTCCTACGACAATTGCAAATAGTACAGGATTGGGGAACTAACTCCTTGTACTTACAGCACTTAGGGGTCACCACTAAGGTCAATTTGAAGGATTACACCTTCAGAGATGTACCACCCCTACAGTGGAATTCTATCCACAAAGCGAAAGAAGATTCCATCTCTGTGCATTCTGAAAGTTCACCTGATCCATCATGGCTGCATGAAGATACTCATTTGTGGATGTGCAAGGTCGCAAAGGAAGAGGAAAAACGTTTAAAGGCAAGAGAAGAAGGAACTTCGCTAGGAGATAGACCAGTTAGGGACCCAGCCTACACACCGATGATCTTTCCAGATGAGGAGTTTGAGCCTCATGGCTGGCCAGAAATCTTAGCCACCATGGACATTGCTGTCAATGAGGAACAGTGGACACCTCATTATGATGAGGAGGGTTATGATATCTCAGTGTTCATGTGTCAACCCTTGCTAGAAGAATGTGACCCTAGTGATGTCATAGAAGAAGAAGAGAATGACGATGATCTGGAGTCTATTGTGATGGATAGTTGCTTTAACTCGGAGCAGCACTATCTAGAAGATATAGGAGTGTTTACCCAGAAAGAAGAAGAACCTCTCACAAGTATTAAAACAGTAAACTCAAAGGATGGAAGTGAGAGTAGTCAAAAGAAAAAGAAAAGAAAAGCAGTGAAACAAGAAGAGGAGGAATCATTGTTTGAAGTACCAGAAAACTTCAAGAAATATGAAGTTGACGACCGCAAAATTTTGGTACGAATGCCTAAGAGAGAGGCCATCATAGGAGAATCATATGATAATAAAGAAAAGACCAAGAAGATTGTAGTGACCATTGAAGAGAACGAAGAGAGATGCACATATATAGGAGATGACCTAAGTGCAAGAGAAGAAATGGAGCTCATAGCTCTATTAAGGGAATATAGGGATGTGTTTGCATGGCACTATAGAGACTTGAAAGGGGTAGATCCAAGAATTTGCTCTCATACTATCCCCATGACTGATGATGCTAAGCCCACCAAACAAAAGCCCTACACATATAATGATACCTATGCAGCAAAAATAAAAGAAGAAATTGATAGGTTGATTGAAGCCGGATTCATCTATGAGATTGAGCATACCGAATGGGTGTCCCCCATTGTTGTGGTACCCAAGAAGAACGGGAAGTTGCGAGTGTGTATTAACCTTAAAAAAGTTAATGCCGCTACGATTAGAGATAGTTATCCACTTCCAATCACAGAACACCTTTTGGAGCGTGTTGCAGGCAAGGAAGTTTATAGCTTCCTTGATGGATTTTCAGGTTACAATCAAGTAGCCATTGCCCCAGAAGATCAACACAAAACAGCTTTTGCTACAGAGTGGGGAATCTTTGCATTTCGTGTGATGCCATTTGGGCTCACCAATGCACCTGCAACATTCCAAAGGCTCATGTGTCATGTCTTCAAAGAGTTCTTGCGAAAGAGCTTAGAAGTGTATGTGGATGATTTATGTGCTCATTCCCAAGAAAGAAGGGTTCACATCCCTGAGCTCAGACAAATCTTCAACAAGTGTAGAGAATATCGAGTGTGTCTAAACCCAGAAAAGTGTGTGTTTATGGTGCGTCAAGGTAAAATCTTAGGGCATATTGTTTCTAAGAATGGAATCTCAACAGATGAAGATAAGGTACGAGCCATAGCGGAACTACCAAGGCCAAGGAATGTTAAAGAGGTACAAGCCTTTATGGGCCATTGTGGATATTACCGTAGGTTTATCCACATGTACGCGATCATAGCTAGACCCCTTTATGCCTTGTTGTCTAATTTTGAGTGGAACGACGAATGCGAGAATTCTTTCAATGAACTGAAGAAACGTTTGTGCACAACACCAATATTGACCACTCCTGATTGGAATAAGCCATTCCATGTCCATGTGGATGCATCCAATCATGCCATAGGATGTGTGCTAGCACAACCCACAGGTGAAGGGAATTTAGATTTGCCCATAGCATATGCTAGTAGACAACTAAACCCAGCCGAAAGAAATTATACCACAACCGAGCGAGAAGGGTTAGGCATGGTATATGCTGTAAAGAAGTTTAGACACTATTTATTGGCCAACAAGTTCAAGTTTTTCACTGATCATCAAGCTTTGTTATATTTGGTCAATAAACCTTGCAATACTGGACGCTTAGTAAGATGGTTCCTCTTACTAATGGAGTATGACTTTGAAGTTGTTGTCAGGAAAGGTAGAACCCACCTTCGGGCAGATCACCTTTCTCGCATTACTTCAGGAGAGTCACCACAAGGAGTGTCTGATGAACTACCTGATGCTTATCTGTTCAATTTGGAAGTTGTTCCTAAATGGGCAAATAAGTTGGTACCAGTCCTAACCTTCGGCCCTGCAAATAAGAATGTGAAAACATCACAAGAAGAAATTGTAAAATCACAAAAATATCACATATTGGCAGGAAGCATGTACAAACAAGATACTGAGGGTGTATTAGCTTGTTGTGTCGAGGATGATGAACATAGTAGTTGGTTGCAGCAAGCTCATGAGGGATTGCTAGGAAATCACTATTCTAAACAACGAACATTGCAGAATTTGAAACGTTTAGGAGTGTATTGGCCTAGCATGGACAAAGAAATAAATGAGTGGATCAAGAATTGTCCAATGTGCAGAGAGAGACCACCAGTGGAGCATGCGACCCTTTATCAAGTATCATTAATTCCAGATTGGAGTGCTCCATTGGTAGAGTTTATGAGATCGGGAAGATTACCCAAAGAGGCCAGTCTAGCAAGAAGACGAAATATGGAGCAAGAGGCTCAAGGCTATGCCTTAGTAGGAGAGAACCTATACCGGAGAGGTAAAGATGGTTACTTAAGACTGTGCGTTCATGAATCATACTATTTAAGGGTCTTAGAGACTGCACACAGTGGTGTTGCAGGTGGACATTTTGGTCCTGACCGAGTGATTAAGACCATTCTATTCTCAGGACTTTGGTGGCCCACTCTTCATATGGATGCACATACCTATGTGAAGAAATGTGACACATGCCAACGTGCACAATATCCAGTTAGAAAAGACGAGATGCCTTTGAGGCCAATGATGGGAGGGCGTGCATTTTCCAAGTGGGGCATAGACTTCATAGGTCCTATTAATCCCCCTGCTAGAAACTCCCATGCAGAGTATATTATTGTAGCCACAGATTACCTTACCAAGTGGGTAGAAGTCAAAGCCACAACAAAGAATGATGCTCAGACTACGGCTAAGTTCTTATTCGAGAATGTGTTCACGAGATATGGACTACCAATAGAGTTGGTGAGCGATAGAGGCACACACTTCTTGAATGAAGTCATTGAAAATCTTCTCCAAGAATTCTTGGTGATACATAAGAAATCCGCCCCCTATCATCCACAAGCCAACGGACAAGCCGAGAGTACCAATAAGATCCTCTGTAACGTATTGACAAAATTGGTAAATAATAAACGCTCTGATTGGGACAAACAACTTCATCATGCTGTTTGGGCTTATCGAGTTGCCTACAAAACGGTACTCAACGCCACCCCATTTCAGATGGTCTTCGGACAGAACGCTGTGCTACCATTAGATTTCTTAATCCCTGCCTTAAAAGTAGCACAAGAGTATGAGTGGAATGGGCATGAATTGTCCTCTAGGATCTTTGATCTCGAACGCTTGGGTGAAACGAGGCTACGAGCTGCAGCAGGCATCTACGCTGCAAAGAAGAGGCAAAAGGCATACTTTGATGCACACATCAAGGATAAGGGATTGAAAGAGGGAGATCTAGTGTTGGTATACACACTAAAACAACATGCCCGTAAGTTGGAAAAAAGAGGATATGGACCCATGATCATTAATAGAATTTCCACTAGTGGTGCAGTTCAGTTGGCCACTCTAGAAGGAGATATCTTGCCAAACTATATTAGTGGCTATAGAGTCAAGCTATATCAAGAACCTCTTACTGAGGATATGCTAATGAGACTCAACACTGCGAAGAAGCGAAAAGAAGAAGAGTTAAGAGTGAGAGAAGAAGCACAGGTAGAGGCCAGAGAGCGTATTAGGCGAAATAAGTTAAGGCGATTAGGCCTAGAAGTCAACTCAAAAGCCCCAAAATATCACATGGATATGTGTCAAAAGTCAGACATAGCGACTTCTCAGGTCATTGACCGAAGACCCTTTGTGACCATAGAGATAGGACAAGGGAAGGGTGCAAGGACGGTGAAAGCATTGATTGACTCAGGTGCAGCAAGTAGTGCAGTTAGACTTTCCTACTGCCAAGACTTGGGGTTGAACATCAATCTCATAGAAGCTTATCTCATAGGATTGGGAGGTGTGGAAACCCCTTGTTTGGGCGAGGTGGAACTTCCCATCTACCTTCAAGATGTTCCAATGAAAGTCAAAGCGCTAGTATGTCAAGATGAGAACCTTACAGAACCACTTGTCTTGGGTCAAGATTGGATCTATGACCATGCAGTTAACTTAAACCTAAGAAGTCAAATTCTTCAAGTTTGGGTACATGAACAATGCATTACATTAGAATTAGAGAACTGCATGCTCCTAGATCATGGCACCACACACTCTCTTAGTTCTTCCAAGACTAATCATATGAAAGAAGATGTTGTATGTGTCAAAAGCTCTATGATGCAGAAGGAGTCAATCGTGGAAGACCAGGTTCGAAGGCGGGTGGATCTTTCTTCTTCTCCAAAGAATCAAGTAGCCACAGTAGTGAGTCCACCACACAAGCAAACACAACCGTTCACGACAACTGCTACATCAAATAGAAAGACACCATTCGATAAAAAAGCAGTTCCGAGCATGAAGCAGATATGGGTACGCAAAGGAGAGCAACCACCAGCCTTGCCCCCACAAATCCCATCCATGCACACCAACAAAGCCAGAAGACGAAGGAAGCAGCTCAGACAAGCTCAATCACAAGGTATCCAACAAGTTTGGGTGCCTAAGAAGTTAGCTGCAGCTCAACAAGGGCAATTACAGATGTGGGTACCTAAGAAGCTCTTACATCCACAACAACCTATGTTCTCCCACATGCGAAAGGTCTCACCCAAGAAGCCAAAAAGAGAAGAGGGTAAGAACCACGTACAGAGACCGAAAGAAGATCAAATCAGCTCTTCAAGAAAAGTAGGAAGACGTGCAAAAAGGATATGGGTTTGGAAGCCAAAAGTACAAGCAGCCTCCATCGAACCAAAGGGCCAACCACACTGGATACCACCGTTCAGAACGCATCCAAAGAGGAAGACGCCTGAAGTGATCTCTACAGTGCCAAATGATGTTCTAAAATGGACTCCAATAAGGAGGATTACATCAGTTCGAGACTCAATGGATACCTCCACCAAGGTCGGCATCAACCTCCACAAATAACATCGAAAGCCTCGAACGAGCAACAACCATGTGCTCCTTGCACAACCCTGTCTTTTGCACCATTTAGGTCATGCATTTCCAAAGTATGCATTAATATAGGGCCACATTACACGGCTGTGCATAGACACACTTGAGAATCCCATGCACAAGAGCACAGTGACATATGTCGAACATTTCTATTGATACTAACTTTTGTGTTCTTGTTTTGTGATATCCTTTTTCTCAAAAAAAAAAAAAAAAAAAAAAAAAAAAAGAAGAAGTGGGAGAGAGCTTGTTCCCAGTGTGTCTCGGCCAGCAGTGAGATTATTGCTGCCTTATCTGGTAGATGACAAGCATTTGGCATGAACATGGCATCTACAACTATGATTTTCTCTTGCCATGGTAGGAATGCAGAGCTTGAAGGTCCGCAACTTGAGGGATGCTTAACTACTTCATGTACCAGAGCATCCAAGGAGATATCTGCAAAAGGTAGTTTTGGAGGAGAAGACTCCTGCATGTGGTGAGCTAAAGAGCATATGTGAAACTCAGCTTGGTGTAGTTACTCGATGTTGCTTGCCAAGGAATATAAAGCAATTCAATTCTCAGTATTTCCTGAACCAGTATGGAACAGTAGCACTGGTGAATGGTCTATGTCAATCAGCATGGTAATCTCTTAGAAACCGGCACGTATCCAATATTCCTCTGAGTGTCAATATAAGGAAGTGAACGTGCATGAGCCCAAGCTCAGAAATGCACATTGTTAGTGACAAATGTTGCTTTGAAAAGAGGAGAGGGGATCCACCACTCAAAAGATCTCATCAGTGGACAATCAACATGGACATTCATCAACAAGGTTCCATCCCAAAGGCCGAGTGTACAACACGAAGAGGCAAACATCCATCAACCTTCGCCATGGTAAGTATCTTTACTCTGGAAACACCATAACCATGATAGTTTAGGAAACCTCTTCATCAGCAAACCCTTGAGCACTTAGCTCAAGACCCGCAATTTTTGCACCATACTTCTTCCAATGCATTTTCCAAGTAAGCATGCGTAGGGCTACATTACAAGGCCGTGCACAAGGCACATACTTTTTTCAACCCAGGCACGAACACACTTACCCATCATTCATTATGGGTTATGAGTAGTTGGCATGAATGCTCTCAACATCATCTTTAAAAGAGCTAGCAGACATCATGGGAACAACATCCATATCTCGGAAGCAAATTGAAGCCAGTAGTTGCTCCAAATCACTCTTGACAACCTCTTCTGAGCAACTTGCAGTTTTGAAAGCTCACAACGACACATTCTTGCTGGAATCCAAGGAACCAGCTCATACAACGGATGGACACCACCTCTCAAAGCACTACACAGAACATCCCTTCCAACAAGGGTCTGTCAGGGACGACAGACTCGAGAGGGGGGGGAGTGTTGAAGCTCAAAGTCAAGGACAAAGCATGGAAGCACATCAAAAGGTGGACACATGAGGAAAGGGAGCAAGTAGGGAGCTCCAAGAAGTGTATGTCAAATTTTCAGAAGAATCCCCTACAAAAATAGTGATTTTCATCACTAGAAACCATTGTAAATACCATTATCTATTTTTAGTAACTCCATTTTGTTCAAGCCGAGGAGTCCTCGAGCTTGAGGAGTATTAGAAGTACCATCGTACCAATTTTCATAATTTTTAGACTTCGTTTGAGCCCTCAAATAAGCCCTGGAACCTAATTTTTAACTAGGCCGGACACTAGGTCTGGACAGGGCCAAAACTAGTCAAAAAACTATAAAAAGAGCTAGAGAGCTCATTTTTGAGGTTAGCTTGTTAGAGAATAGAACTTTTGTAAGAGAACTCTTTTGCAATCTAAGCTTTCCATTGTTCCTCTCTTTGATCTTACTTTGTGCGCGTGTGTGTGTATGTGTGTGCATGTTTGTGTGCTTTCACTCACGCACTTGTGCCTTCACTTGCTCGTGGTCTTCATACCGGTCCTCACGTCTCCGCGGATTGACAAGTAAAGGAGGTGGTGCTTACGCTTGAGCTACATGTATGTACATTTCATGATGTATTAAGCTTTGAAAACAAACATGTATATTACCATTAGATGACTTTGACTAGAGAATAGATCATGGATCAATAGCAATTGATAACATGGATCAATTACAACAAAAAGATTTTGCAATGTCTTATATCCCATTGGGCAATTTGTGTATATGTACATTTGATGAGTAATAGAGTTTGAAAAAATGAAGTCATTCCTTGAGTCTCTTTAATGAGCTTGGATCTACCAAATCAACTATGTATCTAAGGAACTCTTTTCTCCTATAGCCAACAATGTTTTTTTACATCTGACACCCCTGCAGCCATTGCATACCTTGAATAACAAAGAAAGTACCCTGTCCTTGAAGCATTGAGTCCTGGGGCATATCCAAAAATTCTGAATGCAGCTTCTCTTTCAAGCAACAAAACTCTGAAAGCATTAAAGGATATTGGAGTAAAACCCATGTATTTTGATAGAGTCCTCAAGGAGAAAAATGCAAAGTTTGGCTCCTCACTATAGTGCTTGTGAATAACACAAAAAGAGTCTGCGTTCAATTTTGGAAGATAGTGGATAATTGAATGAATATCCACCTTTGTTTTTCCTTTCTCGTCTATGGTTTTTCTTGTTCCCTTCCACCTCCCAAGGTAGTTGTCTTCATCCAATATAGTTAACTGTGGTAAAAAAAGAAAAACAAGGTTAGATGAAGTGCACACACACTTATGGAGTCATGAAAAGTAACTTGAAACAAAATAGAAAAAAAACAAGAGACCCGACTGATGCAAGCGATTAGGGTCTTTAGAGAAATTCGGATGGTCCTAATCGCTTGCATCGGTCGTTATCAATATCTCTTTGTAAATTATCTAGAAACATGTTATTTTTGCTAAGAAGGTGAATTCTTACATAGCCAGATGTCTATTATCAATGATGCATGCAACTCCTAGACACGACCAATACAAGCAATTAGGCCCATCGGGGAATATCCGATGGGCCTAATTGCTTGCATCGGTCGGGTTCAATTTCTCACTCTACATTCTCTAGAAACATAAACTCTACGCAAAAAAAGGTGTTTTTCACATGATAAAATGTAACCTATCATTGCACCATGCAAGTCCAAGACACGATCGATGCAAGCGATAAGGCCCAATGGGAAATATCCGAAGGACCTTATCGCTTGCATCGGTTGTGTTCGATTTCTCACTCTATAAATGGAGATTTTGGAGACGACCGATACAAGCGATTAAGCCCAATGAAAAATATTGGATGGGGCTTATCGCTTGCATCAGTCGCATCTCATTTCCTCACCCTAAAACTCATGAGAATAGATTAAACTACATACCTTGACCTCATCTTTCTCCTCAATGAGCTCTTTTGAGTCAATATATATTGTTCCTTTGTCCTCATCAACATCCAAGAATGAATAGCTGCACCCAAACAAGTATATTCCAAGTTGCTTCTGATGCTCATCAAACTCTTCATCAGCAAGTGTTGGCTTCTCTGAGATATCTTTTTCAAAGCAACTTGCAAGATCCTCCTTTTCAATTGAGATGTGATCAAGCCATATCAAGAAAGCAATTTTTAAGGGGAACAAGCAGCGGTCCTTTTCATGCTCTGGGCATAAATCTACCTTCCCTGGTAAAGGGGATATCCTTTTGCATTTTCTTGTGATTTTTGCCCTATCCATTGGATTCTTCCCAAAGATGTGAGGATGGACATAGGTTTTCTCAGATAAACAAAGCTCCTTTCCATTGATCAACCCCAAGAAGTTCTCCCACTCATCCCTAAGAAAACATTTTGATTTCTCTAGGAGTTTTTCAAAATCAATTTTGGGGTTGGATATCGTCATTGCATCAGGGAAGTAATCTATAGTTAAACCCTCTTAAACCATGAAATCAAGTAGTTTCTCTGATGGAGAGACACTAAGGATCTCATTCATTCCCTCCATCTAAGCTGCAACTTCTCTGGCATGTCCTAGTGGAGAACACGGCCGATGCAAGCGACTCAAGCTAGTCAGCATGGGTCAAACGGGCATAATCGCTTGTATCGGTCGTATCGGGGATGAAAGACAAATATGCAAGATAATGGAGAGACAAATTCTATGAAGGTTGAAAATGTGAAATGGTGAAGGGAGTTGGTATTTATAGGCAAGGAGGGAGGGAGTAACGGTCAAATGATGTGGATCAATCAATGAGTGCCATGTGGCAAAGGCACCTTGAGAATCCCAATGGATAGATGACATGGCCCACTCAAATCATGCCACATGGCAAAGAACATTGGAATTTCCAACGGCTAGATGATGTGGAGCAATCATGGCATGCCACATGGAACCAAGGTCAACTCAGTTTTGAGACCTATTTAAGCTTCCCTATGCAGTTTCTCTCATTTTTTTCTCAACACTTTCCTAGCATTGAGTTGCCATCACCTCCAAGTTGAACGCTTTCTGTGTGAGGTAATATGGACACGACTGATCCAAGCGATAAGGGACATCCGAGTGTTTTCCGATGACCCTTATCGCTTGGGTGGGTCATGATTCTGAAACTATATCATAACTTTAAAATAATGTTTCCTTTGGTAAACCATGAGCTATTTTGCATTGTAAGCTTTAGTGGAAATAGAATTGATTCATATTTCATGATGATTTAAAGGACGATCGATCCAAGCGATAGGGTACATCCAGAATTGGTCGTCCTTTAAATCGCTTGGATCATTCGTCTTGCTTAAATGGCATCAAGTCCTTGATCATAGCTTGCAAATAATGTTTTGCTAAGTGAAGCACGAGTTGTTATGCATTGTAAGCTATATTCGAAATAGTATTTATTAGTATTTCATGATGATTGCAAGGACGACCAATGCAAACGATTAGGGACATCCGGGGATTTCCAGATGACCCTTATCACTTGGATCGGTCGTGTTTCTTAAATGGCATCTTTGATCATATCTTTGAAGTAACGTTTTATTTGGTAAAGTATTAGCTGTAATGCATTTCAAGGGAAATGGAATTGACTAATATTTCATGATGAGTAGAAGCATGATCGATGCAAGCGATTAGGGACATCAAGACATTTCCAAATGACTCTTATCACTTGGATCGATCGTTTTTCTGACATTGGATACAGTCGTTGATCAAAGCTTTTGAGAATAATTTTCCTTGCCTTTCCACTACCATCCTTAAGACTCACTTTATGCAGGTTATGGATAGGACAAAAAAGACAGCAAGGAAGTTGTACCCTAAAGGTCAGGAACAAAATGCCCAGGAGCAAAATGACAAAGGACCGGATCCCCAGAAGAGTCAAGGCAATGCATCAGAGAAGTCTTCAAAGAAAAGGATCAAATACCATGTAAAGTCCTTGAGGGAAATAAGAAGAGCTCAAAAGTCTGTGGGACTGCTGATCCCTAGACTTCCATTTATGAGAGTTGTCAAGCAGATCACAACCAATCTCTGTTCTTTGATGAAGAACATATCCTTTATCATTGTGAAGTGGCAAACTCAAGTGCTGTTATGCCTGCAAGAAGCTGTAGAGGACTTTGCTATTGACTTTATGAATGATGCTTATTTATGTGCTGCTCATTCTCATAGGGTAACATTGATGGTGAAGGATTATGCGATTGTATCAAGAATATGATATAAATTTGGCAAATCTCTTGTTCCTATTGATCACCATGATAAAAAATTCTTCGATATTCTCAATATACCTCCAATTTGAGCACCCAAGTCAACAATTGTCATTCAAAAGATCAACCCTCAGGTCACTCATGATCATGAAACAAGAAATGCAGCAAATAGTGAGGAGGAGAGGAAAAAGCAGGGATTATTCACAGAGGAAAGTGTCATCTTAAACCAAATTCAGAAGTTACAAAAGGCAAATAAAGAGCTCCTTAAGAAAGGAGATGGGGAGATAATAGTTAATGTTGCAATGGCATGGAAGGATGAATGTTTCCTTGACATAAGACCAGAAGACAACAAAATGTTGAGGGAGTTTCATGTTGAAATATCAGATAATGTAGTCAACATTTCACTCAGGTATTATCTACAGGCCATAAAGTGCTCTTATATTGCTTAATTTTCTAGTTCCTTAACTGAATTTTTATTTCTTGATTTGTAGGGTTCTTCTTCAACAATGTGAGGAAGCAGTTCAAAGAAAAGTATTTATCATAGATCCTCTTGTGACACCGTGTTTTTTGTATAAACATGGCGATGCCAAATCCTTTCTAAAGAATTTTACAGAAGAGGTAGAATGTGTTATCTACTGATATAATGAAAAGTAAGTATTCATTCTTCATTTTGAAAAGTACATTTGTTTCATTAAAGAAAGTATATTTACATGCAACTTATTGATAGGGCCCTTGGAGTCTTATTATTGTTGACTTCAATGCATATCAAGCTCTTTTCTTGAATTCTCTTAAATCACAACATGGGAATTGCAAAGTGTAAGTTGCTATACATTTTGTTGTTCTCTATTTGAGAGCCATGCCATCCATTCTGATTTTCACTTTACAATGCAGTACTGCTAAGCTTCTCAAGATGCATATTGATCAGAATTTTCCTCGAATTGCTAAATTGAATGAACAAAAGCAATTTGGATACATACGAATTCATGTGTGATTGCAGAAAGACGTAACGTCATGTGGTTGGAGAGTGATTGCAAATGCTGTAAGATTCTTGGAAAGAAGGTTTTACAGTCCTGAATTGAATTTATCAGAATATCCAGATGCATGGATCATCTTGATAAAAGAGAGAGCAATAAATGGCCTTATGAAACATGCAATCTGCCCCAATGATCCAGACTCACCTCCACCCCCTCCACCAGATAAAAAGAAGTCTGAAGAAAAAAAGAAAGGACATCCTCTTCACTCACCATTGAAGCATTCACCATTGAAGCATGGACCAAGAATAAGAGTCAAGGTGAAAGCTCCAAAAAGGGCCACAAGCATAAGAGAAAAGAGGGCTTCGAATATGATAGAAAGGGACGAATCATTTTTTAGTCTAAGATTGAAATCGATTGTAAAACCAACATTGGTTGGAAGATTTATTTATGTATAAATTGTATGTACTTATGCCAATTGTCATCTAGAAGATGGTCATTGTAGCCATATTTATATGCCTTAACCATATTTATATGCCTTGAGTAATATAACGTTGTATTGAACCTCTTGAGAGTTAAACAAAATTTCATTGCATGGTCCTACCAAAATTTGGTCGTGTCACTATGAGTGCATTGTGGGTTTTTTACTTCATTCTTGTTGAAAAGTTAAATTTGGAGAAGATAGAGAAGAAGGTAAAGAAGAAAGAGGACATGACCAATACAAGCGATAGGGGGAATCGAAGAATTTTGGATTTCCCCTATCGCTTGTATCCGTCGTACCATCCAATCTTATCCATTTAAACGTAGCATCCCCTTTAAGCAACCTTGCATGAGATGAGTTGAGTTGCAAGTTGTTTTTATAGTCATTAGTCAATCCTTTATGCAAAAGTCACGTTTTAAAGTCTCTTTCGGTAGTTTGCTAACACGACCGATCCAAGCGATTAGGGCGATCCAACAAGTTCAGATTGTGCTAGTTGCTTGAATTGGTCATCTTCTCTAATCTCGTCTCCACCGTTTTATGACTTAAGTTCATTCTCTACATATTTTGAAATATCATACCTTGGATTGTAATTTGCACCAGGTTCTCCACCCTCTTTAATATAACTTGTTATGTGCACCATGATCCTTTCTCTTGCATACCTTGAGGGCAGACAAGTATGGATAGCATCAAATAATTTAATTGAAACTAATGTGCACCTTGGATAGACTCAAATAATTTAACTGAAGGTGGCAGGCAAGTTATGCAAGATAATGTTTTCTCTGATCTAATGTTAACTATTGCATCATCAATTGAGAATTTAAACTGTGATGATACCTCATCAAGGTATTCTAGGAGCTCCCTTACATTTCTGAGTTTCCAATTTGCAGTGACAATTATTTTCCTTGATTGAAAATCTGGATGGATCAATACTTCTAACTCAAATTTTGGACAACTCTCCTTTGAGTCCAAGGCTATCCAAAGTCCAAGCTTTTTTTTCCACCTTCTATAGTCATATCCTAAAACCAGAGATGGTCGATATATCTGATATGAGATTGAAAGAGAATTTGGACTAACTTTACATAAAATAATGTCACCTAGCTTTTGAACTTCTTTGCTATCCCATTCCCTACCTAAAACATCATCAATC
>CM035428.1:117009672-117024672 GCA_020310875.1 Ceratopteris richardii
GCCACCACCATCTTCACTGATAGTCAGAGCGCATTGGCAATTGTGAGGAACCCTGTGTTCCATGCTAGCACTAAGCACATTGAGGTGCATTATCATTATGTTAGGGAGAGGTTCTCTGCTGGAGAGATTAGCTTGGCATATATGCCCACTCATGAGAACATTGCAGACCTTTTCACGAAGGCTCTGCGTAGGGAGAAGTTTGAAGCTTACCACAAAGCTTTGGGCTTACTTCCTTTTGTGGATTGATTCTACATAGCTTGGCACTTCCTTATACATGAGTCACAACTCCTTGTTCACTGCATCACTTCTAGGGGAATTTGTTAATATATTTTGGTAGTGATGTGTGTGAACATACTAGGACCACTGGAGCACTTTTTCCCTCTTTAGGGGGTCCCCCCCTCCCCCCGACTTGTATATACTCCTATAACCCTAATGGGTCACTTATCTTTGTACATTCTCTTGCTAATACATTCAGTATAATGTTGCACTCCAAGCTTCTTCTTCTTCCTTGTGGTATTCGTGTGCTTTTGTAGACCTCGAGCTCCAACATCGGCCAATTTGACTATCAGCTCTTTGAGGAATGAATTGCAACATATGCTTGACAAATCTTTGCCGCTCATTACTACCAAAAGAATAGACCCAAAGATATTTTGAAAAATCTGAGATGCAAGCATCAACAATAGAATCTTCATCCATCAACAAAACCTCATCACCGTGTAAGATATAAATAGAAATTTGCCTTCTTTTTATGCAAAATAGCTAATAAAATGTATAGAGTTAACATGTGCATCCAACACCTTAATAAATCTTGCTTTGGTTTTTGCCACATGAATAACAAGAGATTTTTAGACAACAATGTGATTCATATGATTTCATCCTTGAGAATCCATATCAATCTTTTTCGATAACAATGAGATAATATTTTTAGCTTTCATCTTAGCTGTCTTTGTATCTCTTCCATAATGCTTATTACATTCTCCTATAATATCTTGCATGGTAGAAACAAGGCTTCCCATTTCAAATATGCAGGAAATGTTTTACTTTCGAATATAAGCACTCTATCTTTTACTTAAGGAAGAGGGATATCAACTACATATTGTTGATGTACAATAGGATCTTTATAAGGGATCTAGGGAAAGCCTGCTTCCAATCAAAGTCCCATAATAGTATCGATAAATGTTTATCACCAATGCATGTAGCATCAACTCTGGCTTTAGAAGAAGCACCCATCATAGATACATACAAAAAAATAACATCAATCTAGTCTGCTTATGCATGCGAATGTGACTTGAAATGAAAGGTGAACCAATGAGTGTGCATACACACATGCATGCAATCTCTCTATCTATCCATATGTGTATATATATGTATGTTTGTATGTAGGCATGCATGCATGTGCATATGTTGTGGAGAATGAGTTCTCCTATGCGCAACAGAAGTGTGTAGTGAGCCCTTGTATGTCCAACACTTAGACAAACATCTGCACCTTAGATAGCTTGCTGCTCTCAATACAAAACTCGAATGGACTTGAGACTTTAGTCAATCAAAGTAGACAAAGAGAGATTTCTAACAAGCTATAAATGACTTAATTTGGACAAGTTTTGATTAGGAAACACAACTGTCAAAGATGAACTACCTGTCCACATAGATATGCTAAAGAACTGAGCTTCACTCTCGGACTGATAACTCTCTGAATATATATCCTTTGAGAAAGATATTTGGTAGAGAGAAAGTAGACACAAATAGCTTTCCAACAAGATAAAAACAAGTAATTTGGATGAGTTTTGATCAGGAATCTCAACTCACCAAGATAGACCACCTGCACACATAAGTACACTGTAAAACTGGACTTTACTATATGACAGATATCTCACAGAATATAAATTATCTCAATGTGATATTTGAGAGAGTGAAAGTAGATGCCAAGAGCTTTCCAACAAGACAAAAATCATGCAATTTGGGTATGTTTTGGTTGGGAAACTTAACCGACCAAAATAGACTACCTATCTACACAAGTATACTAAAAAACTGGACTTCACTCTTTCACTGATATCTCACAAAGTACATAAGCTTTCAAAGAGATATTTGATATCCAGAAAGTACACGAGATAAGCTTTCCAATGAATGTTTAAACGCACAAAAGGGTTACATATGCACTGAGATATGAGCTCTGCAACAGAGCTGTGTACGAATTGACGTGCGACTGGAAGGAGTCTAAGGAAAGCCAAAATGACAAAATGGCCAGATCCGACTACTGAGAGCTCTTGCCTCTTTCTCTCCTTGTTTTGAATGTGCTCCCACTTCACTTTTATAACCAATCAGCATGTGAAGAAGTTTGTGCCTCCTTCTTAACTCACCACTTTCTCCACTACATGCTACTAACTACAAGGCAAGATTTTGTATCTCTTACTCATCATGAATTTTGACTAGACTTTTTCTTTTATTATTTTTTCCCTTTTTCCTCCACTTTTTCTTTATCTTTATATTTGGTAAATTTATCCAAGCATGGCTCATATGAAAATGAGCTTGTACATTTATCTTCAATACTCCCCCTCAAGCTCATTTGGGAGTTATCTTCATCCATGTCCTTCAAATTTCTCGCATCCTTTAAACCTTTGAGTTTAGAAGCATCCAAGAACTTTGTAAACATATCTGCAACCCGCTCTTTGGTTCTGATGAACTTTACCTCCACATCTTTGCTCAGCACCTTCTCCCTTACATAGTGGTAGTGGACCTCTATGTGCTTGCTCCTTGATGAAACAAAGGATTGCTTGCCAAGTAGATACTTGACATGTTATCACCATATATAGGGATGGTTCCAACTTGCACTCCAAGATCATCCAAAAGCTTTTTAATCCACATTGCTTCACATGTGGCAAATGCTAATCCTCTATATTCAGCCTCCATAGATGAAAGTGCAATAGTAGGTTGTTTCTTTGAGCTCCATGTGATAGGTTTGCTTCCTATCCTGAACACATAACTTGAGGTTGATCTTCTATCTTCCTTTGAGCCTGCCCAATCATAATCACTAAAGCCTTTGACTTGCAGTTCTTCATCAAACTTGTAAAACAAAGCATGATTAACTGTATGCTTTATGCATCTCAACACTCTCTTGGCTGAATTTAAGTGTTCACTTGTCGGGGCTTGCATAAACTGAGAAAGTACACCAACAACATAAGACAAATCAGGTCTTGTAATGTTTGCATAGATCAATGATCCTACAATGCTTTTGTATGTCGTTACATCTTCCAATGGTTCTCCATCATTTGAACAAATCTTTGTATTTGTGTCCATGGGTTGAGTGAGTGGTTTGCATTCACTCATTCCAAATCTGAAAAGAACATCCAACAAGTACTTCCTTTGCATCAAGTAGATGCCACTCTTTCCATAAACAACTTCAATTCCTAAAAAATATTTCAGCTCTCCAAGATCTGAAATTTTAAACTCCTTACCAAGCTTCCTTTTGATATCTTTAATCCCTGTAACATCATTTCCTGTTATGATGAGATCATCGACGTATATGCAAATATATACCTCTCTATTTTCATCCTTCTTCATGTACAACGAAGGATCTGCACTACTTGGGTTGTATCCACACTTAGTTAGATACTCTACCAATCTCTGATTCCATGCTCTTGGTGCTTGCTTCAAGCCATAAAGTGCCTTCTTCAACCTGCAAACAAAATCTGGATGGTTTTCATCTTCAAATCCAACCAGTTGACTCATGTATACCTCTTCTTTAGTTCTCCATTGAGAAAGGCATTTTTGATGTCGAGTTGATGTAATGGCCATCTCCTTGAAGCACCAATTGCTATTAAGGTTCTGATAGTTCCCATCTTTGCAACAGGGCTGAAAAATTCATCATAATCTATGCCTTGTGTTTGTTTAAATCTTTTGACAACTAATCTAGCTTTATATCTAGCTAGTGAACCATCAGCATTCCTCTTTACTTTAAACACCCATTTGTTTGGAACAATCTTCATACCTTCTTTCTTTGGCACTAGCTCCCATGTGTGATTATCTTTGAGAGCTTTGATCTCCTCTTTCATAGCTTGCTTCCATTCCTTTTGTGTGCAAGCTTCTTCATATGTCTCAGGCTCTTTGTCTTTGATAACCTGCATCATGTATGCAAAATGTGTCGTCATAAAACTATCATAACTCAACCTTTGAGTTGGATACCTTGTCCTTGAAGATCTTCTTTCATTGCCTTTAGAGAGTTGCTTTTTTAACCTATTTAGCTTTACCATCGGAGTGATTACCTCTTCATATTCTTCTTCACTTGCATCTACCTCACTGTTTGGAGTAGCACTTGCCTCTTTGGTTCTACTATGAGCTGAATTTGGAGACAAAGAATGACTCCCCCTCCATGTTGAACATTCTTCATTTGATGTAGATGCCTCTGGACCTGAAGCCTTTGTGCTTGATTGTTGAACTTCTCTTTGATTTGTTCCTGCATAATCATCACAATCTTCTTCAAGAATCTTTTCCTTTCCTTTATCTTCATACCATGGTTTTAGTTCATCAAAGACCACATCTCGCGAGACTCTTAATTCCTTTGTTCTAGGGTTGTAACACTTGTATCCTTTTTGCTCCGTCGAGTAGCCGATGAAAATGCATTTTTCTGACCTTGGTTCCATCTTTGTTCTAACTTCTTGTGGAATGTGAACAAAGCAAACACATCCAAACACTTTGAGGTGTGTAAGATCAGGTTTCTTACCGGAATATACCTCTTCAAGAGTCAAGTGATGTATTCCCGATGTTGTGCACCTGTTCATCAAGTAAATGGCGGTTGTGGTAGCTTCAGCCCAATAGTACAATGGTACCTTCATCTCATTGAGCATGCATCTTGCAATTTCAGCAATTTGCCTATTTTTCCTCTCAGCTACTCCATTTTGTTGTGGTGTATACCTACAAGTGAATTGCCTTTTGATCCCATTCTCTTGTAGAAAATCTAAAAATTCTTTGGAGAAGTATTCTCCTCCACCATCGGACCTTAAGGTTTTGATAGACCTTCTTGTTTCCTTTTCAACTTTAACTTTGAATCTTTTGAATATAGAAAACACCTCTGATTTTTGCTTCATACAAAACAACCATACTTTTCTTGAGTGATCATCAATGAAGGTGACAAAAAATCTATTACTAGCCATTGATGCCTCTTGGGTTGGTCCCCATACATCCGTATGTATCAAGTCCAAGACATTTGGAGCCACATAATTGCTCCTCTTGAATGGCTGCCTCGTTTGCTTTCCTAGTTGACAAGCTTCACATAACTCATGTAGTCCAATGCTATTAAATTTTGGAAGACCTCTTACCACTTCATGTTTGCTCATGTCCTTCAGCTTTGGAATGTTGATGTGTCCTATTCTTTTGTGCCATAAGTCCAGCTTTGAAATCTTCTTGTTCCCACATTGAATGTACGTGACCTTTCCATGTGGATGTTGGACATCCAAAGTGAACATCCTTCCTTCTCTTCTACCTTGAGCAATGACCTTGAAGCCTTCTTTTGGATTCTTTATGAAGCACCCATTCTCATTGAATATGACATGATAACCCTTCTCTACCATTTGTCCTACTGAAATCAAGTTCTTTGAAATTGTAGGAACATGAAGAACATTAGATAGTACCTTTGCTCTGCTTGTATCTCCAAGCCTTATATCTCCAATGTGTTCAATCATGTGTTGAGTATCATCACCTGTTTCAACACATCCTTTTCCACTTGGTACCTGTAGATTAGTGAACAAACTTCCTTGGCATGACATATGGTTACTACAACCTGAATCAATGTACCATTTTTTGTCATCTTCGCAAGAGCTTCTATACTCATGTCTCATTGCAAGTAGTGTGTCCTTGCTTCCTTCACTTGAGGTGCTTGCATAGTTTCTTTGGTTCCTTTGATTGCCTCCATTTGGTCTTCCATTCTTCAGCCAACAATCACTAGCATAGTGTCCTACTTTACCACAATGATAGCATGTTATACCTTTATGAGAATTGTAGGAGCTTCGGCCTCTTCCTCTACTTCTACCTCGACCTCTTCCTTGCGTGTTGGCATTTGATGCATCCTTATTGTCTTCCGAATTGTTTTGATTGTAGTTGGAGTGGTTGTGACCTCTTCCTTTTCCTCTTGAGCCTCCTCTTGAGTCTCCTCTTGAGTTTCTTCCTTTACCTCGACCTGCATATAACATTTGGTTGTGGCTGTCCTTTCCTTTGGGACCACTGAAGTTAAGTTCTTATGTGACAAGATGAGGGATTAGTTGTTCAAAACCTGGATATACATCTTTCAAGTTAATGGAAGTTATAAAAGGCTTCCATCTTTCATCTTCTCTCAAGCCATTGAGAGTATAACACACAAGCTCTTCGTCTTCAACCATTGTGCCAATAGAAGCTAAAGCATCGCTTAGCTTCTTAATCTTCAAAGTATATTCAGCTATGGATTGACTCAAACTTTTCTTGATTGTGTTCAACTCATTCTTGAGTTGAAGTTTCCTAGCTTTGGTATTTGTTGAATACATCCTTTCAAGAGCTTCCCAAGCATCCTTAGCTTTCTCTAGATGTTGAATATGACCTACCATGGCATTAGTAATGACTTGCGTAATGAGGAACATGACTCTCCTATTCCTCTCTTCCCATTCTTTTGCTTGCCTCCTTTGGACTTCGGTGGCCATAGCTTGATTGATTTGAGGTTGAGCATCATCGTCGCTCACAATACCCCATAAGCCTTTACCCATTAGGTAGTTGGTCATTGTAAACTTCCGCACGGGATAGTTATCCTTGTCCAACTTCTCTACTTGTTGACCCAAGTCAGCCATTGAAGAGTATCAAAGACTTTGAGAGTTACCTCGAATAGTTATAGTCCTTTGCTCTTGCGTTTGTGAAGCTCCTTCTTGTTTTGTAGTTCCTCTTTTGCTTTGCTTCAACTCCAGCTCTGATGATGAAGCTTCAGCACCAAGTTCGCTCTGATACCAACTGTGGAGAATGAGTTCTCCTATGCGCAACAGAAGTGTGTAGTGAGCCCTTGTATGTCAAGCACTTAGACAAACATCTGCACCTTAGATAGCTTGCTGCTCTCAATACAAAACTCAAATGGACTTGAGACTCTAGTCAATCAAATTAGACAAAGAGAGCTTTCTAACAAGCTATAAATGACTTAATTTGGACAAGTTTTGATTAGGAAACACAACTGTCAAAGATGAACTACTTGTCCACACAGATATGCTAAAGAACTTAGCTTCACTCTCGGACTGATAACTCTCTGAATATATATTCTTTGAGAAAGATATTTGGTAGAGAGAAAATAGACACAAATAGCTTTCCAACAAGATTAAAAACAAGTAATTTGGATGAGTTTTGATCAGGAACCTCAACTCACCAAGATAGACCACTTGCACACATAAGTACATTGTAAAATTGGACTTTACTATATGACAGATATCTCACAAAATATAAATGATCTCAATGAGATATTTGAGAGAGTGAAAGTAGATGCCAAGAGCTTTCCAACAAGACAAAAATCATGCAATGTGGATATGTTTTGGTCGGGAAACTTAACCGACCAAAATAGACTACCTATCTACACAGGTATACTGAAAAACTGGACTTCACTCTTTCACTGATATCTTACAAACTACATAATCTTTCAAAGAGATATTTGGTATGCAAAAAGTGCACGAGATAAGCTTTCCAATGAATGTTTAAACGCACAAAATGGTTACATACACTGAGATATGAGCTCTGCAACAGAGCTGTGTACAAACTGACATGCGGCTGAAAGGAGTCTAAGGAAAGCCAAAATGACAAAATGGCCAGATCCGACTACTGGGAGCTCTTGCCTCTTTCTCTCCTTGTTTTGAATGTGCTCCAATCAGCATGTGAAGAAGTTTGTGCCTCCTTCTTAACTCACCACTTTCTCCACTACATGCTACTAACTACAAGGCAAGATTTTGTATCTCTTACTCATCATGAATTTTGACTAGACTTTTTCTTTTATTATTTTTTCCTTTTTTCCTCCACTTTTTCTTTATCTTTATATTTGGTAAATTTATCCAAGCATGGCTCATATGAAAATGAGCTTGTACATTTATCTTCAACATATGTATGGATGCATGTTTGTTTATAGGCATGCATGCATGCCTACATACGTGCATGCATGCATGCCTACATACGTGCATGCATGCATGCCTACATAGGTGCATGCATGCATGCCTACATACGTGCATGCATGCATATCTACATAGAAACATACATACACATACACATGGATAGATAGAGAGATTATGCATGCCTATAAATAAACATGCATCCATCCATCCACCCATCCATACATACACATTTTTGTGACCATCAAGGCTACTATGCTGGCTTTGTTTAGAAAATTCAGCACTAGAGATTTGGTTAAGCCTACACAAACAAGGTTTGTTTATATACTTCTTATGCTTGTAAACCTACTCAATGAGCATATTTATGATGGATTATGCTCCATGATGCTCTCTATCTTCGAGATACTAAAAGCTTTGCTTATATGCTTATTATGCTTGTAAACCTACTTGATGAGCATGTTTAAATTTCTTCTTCATCCCATTTGAAGGAGAAAGGCTCCACAAATGGATGCACAAGTCTACAATGAATGCATGGATGTCTTAGAACATTTACACATGGAGATGTAACGAAACAAGGTAAAATATGTGAACTAGATGCTTTTAAATCTATGCCAGACACATTTTCATGGCCACTTGTATGCGATGAAAGTAGAATGCACTATGCTATTAAATGGCTAGAGCAATTTGGGCCATATGTTCCTAATTTGAAAAAAATGGCACTTTTTCACAAGTATCTTGTGCTTCTCCTTGTGAGAGAAATTGGAGCACTTTCTCAATGATTCAAAACAAAAGAAGAGGTAAATTGGAACAAAAAAACCTTTGAAAACAAGTGTATATTCATACAAATTTGCACCTCATAAATAAGATCAAAGAAAGAATGGTTGAAAAGAAGTTCACTATTGATATGCTAGAAAAAGAAGAAGATGATAAAAGACTTCTTACATTGCAAGAGAGAAATGATGATGATATACCCTCTTCATCCACTTATGATATTGCCGAGAGTCATGCAAATGAGGAAACTAATGCTAATATTTAGGTTGATGATGATGGAGGAGGAGGAAGAGGAGACAAATGATGATATCTTTACCGGAGACTGAAGTATGATATAACTCATGAGCCATGACATGATGAGGTGGTTCAAGGCCATGGACATGCAAGTTATGTGGCTACAAAAGTACTGGTGGAGCAAACAAGGTACGTGCCCATCTTCTTCATGAGAGTGGCAATGAAGTAAAGTTTTGTACTCCATCATTTTGGAGAAGAAGCAAGTGCTTCTCGACAAACTTGCGGTGACTAATGCCCATGAGCATATTTTTCATGCTTCACAAGCTCCCATCAACCCTGCGACATTTGTTAGAACTACCTCCATTTCCAAGGAGGCATCTTCATCGACAACGACTACTCCACCTCATTCCACCTCCACACCAAAAGATATGCCAACTTCAAGCTCCACACCATATGGATGTCCACATCATCAACAAACACTTCATGATAAATGGAATCCTAAATTGAAGGAAGAGTTTGACATGGGGGTGGCAAGGTTTTTCTATCATGACCACATATCTTTCAATGCAGCCCAATAAGTAGTCATGAATCATATGGCATAATTGGATTTTCAATTTATTTATTTATCTTCAATTTGTATAATGTAAATTCTCCCTTTGTTCATGGATCATCATACTTCAAGGAGATGATGAAAAGAGTATGGGAATATGGACCACAATATGTTCTTCCCACTTTAGAGAGTTTGCGTACAAATCTACTAGACAAGGAGAAGAAACTTGTGGAAACCGCACATGAGAACATCCAAAAGTCATGGGAAGAAATGGAGTGTCCTTGCTCGTGGATGGATGGAGTGATACACATCGGAGATCTATCCATGGAGTTATCGCTCACTCCCCAAGGGAGATGTACTTCATATATGTACTTCATATCATCCCATGATGCATCTAAGACAGGAAAATCAACCGATGTGCTTGCTTTTGAGTGGGCAAGTGCCATAGCAATGGTGGTCCAGCAAACATTGTAGCCATAGTAGCAGATCGGGAGGTCGCAAACAAAGGAGCTGCCCAAATCATTGAAAGTTTGTATCCTCATATCAGTGTTTGTTTTTACATGGCTCATTGCCTAAATAATATTCTCAAAGACATGTTGATATATTTAGGTAGTGATGTGTGTGAACACTCTAGGACCATCGGGGCACTTTTCTCCCTCTTTAGGAGGTTTTTTCCCCCAGCTTGTATATACGCCTATTGCCCTGATGGGCTACTTATCTTTATACATTCTCTAGTAATACATTCAGTATTTGTGTTGTGCTCCAAGCTGCTTCTTCTTCATTGTGCTATTCGCATGCTTCCACAGACGTCTAACTCCAACAATTGGTATCAAAGCAGGTCGTCGCTTCATCTAGGGCGCCGTCGAAACTCCTCCGGTTGCAGTCTCAGAATCACACGAATTTTGGTGAGCATACTCAAGGTGTTTTCGAGATCATTCGCTATGTCGTGCTGAAATCGCAATCTGAGCTTGTTTCGGCCTCCGAACGCACTATCGTAGTGCTTGTGCAGGCTATTTCATCTTTTTGTGCCAAAGGTATATACCAGTTTTTGTTCGCCAGTATAAGCGTCTCAAAGTCTACTACAGGTCTAGCGAAATTTATCTGGGTAGTTTTCTTCAACTTTTTGAGATACAATCAATTTTTTGCATCAAGGTATTTTAGTTACTGACTATGGCTGAAAGCAATGATGTATTTCATATATTGGCCGTTGAGGATAAGTTGGATGGTACCAACTACCCGTTATGGGCTTATATGATGCGACATGTGTTGGTTGTAAAAGGACAGTGGAACATTGTATAGGGTGTCAAAAAACGTCCTAGCACACCTGGAACTGTTACAATTGCAAGTACTGAAGCTGATGTAGGTGTCAAAGATGCTGATATTCTGCATATTCCTGTTTGTGCTACGGTTTCCGCTGCACCTACTATAGAGCAGATTCGTTGGGATGGCAGAGATTCCCAGGCACATGCATTGATAGCTTTGTCTATCAAACGTGCCATTATTCCTCACATTCGCTCTTGCAGAACAGCTAAAGATGCTTGGGATACACTTACCACATTGTACCAAGCTAGGAATGAGACTCGTGTTGCTTACCTCCGAAAACAATTGGAGAGTGAGCACATGAATGAAGGTGATTCTATGGACAGTTTCCTAACGAAGATCAAAGACTTAAAGGAACAATTGATTTCTGCTGATGAGGTTATACCAAATAGCTCACTTGTGCAGACCGTTCTAAATGGTCTTCCTGATTCATATCGGAGTTTTGCTTCTACTCTTCCGTTGATGATGAAATGCAATCCAAATGCCTTATCATTTGAGGAGTTAGTCTCTGTTCTATTGCAGGAAGTTCAGTCCAAGCAGAACAGGTCTATTATGCGATTTGCAGATCAAGCTTTCCTAGCTAGTCAAAAGGGCAAAGGAAAATGGAGCTCTTCAACTAGTAACCAGAAATTTGTTAATTCTGCATATTCGAAGAAGGAAGATAAAGATGAGAAGAAATCAGAAAAGTAGAAATTGTTTTGTAACTACTGTAAAAGGAATTACCATATCATAAAGAACTGTCCAAAACTGGCTGCTAAAGAGGTTGGAATGGTTATTGCAGAGGCCTCTACACCAAAAACAGAGTCTACTAATCATGTGCAGGAAGAAGAATGGGTGTTTACTACTCTCTGCAGTTTTGACCCATCTTCTCATGAGTAGTGCATGTTTGCAATAAACTCAGAAGTTTGGTATTTTGATAGTGGGGCAACCAAACATATTACCTCGCAGCATAGTTTTCTTCTCTTCAATCGAGCCTGCCCCTACAGGGAATACTATTACATGCACCAACAACTTCTCTTATCCTGCTATGGGAGTTGGTAAGATCATTTTGACTACTGTTGACGATAGTTCTTTCACTTTGTCAGCTGCTTTATTTGTGCCAGGGATAAAGAACCTGTTATCAGTTTCTGCATTAGCCAAGATTGGCTTGGTTGTGAAATTTGTTGATGACAGGTGTACAGTTCATGATTTGTCAAATGGCGATGTGATTATTGCTTTTGGCATTCTATGTCATGGGTTGTATAAGCTCATAGATTATGAAAGATCCGTAAATGATTTGGGAGCTTTCCCAGCTATTGTTGAGTATAGGGAAGCTTTTACAGCTACTGTTGAGTGTGTGGGGCTCAGATGCCTTATGGTTGATTTGGGTGTTGGTCAATCTCCTTCCACCACCATCTTCACTGACAGTCAGAGTGCATTGGAAGTTGCGAGGAACCTTGTGTTCCATGCTCGCACTAAGCACATTGAGGTGCATTATCATTATGTCAGGGAGAGGTTCTCTACTAGGGAGATAAGCTTGGCATATGTGCCCACACAGGAGAACATTGCAGACCTTTTCACGAAGGCTTTGCCTAGGGAGAAGTTTGAAGCTTTTCGCAAAGCTTTGGGCTTACTTCCTTTTGTGGAGTGATTTCCACATAGCTTAGCACTTCCTTATACAGGAGTGCCAGCTACTTGTTCACCGCATCACTCCCAAGGGGGATTCGTTGATATATTTAAGTAGTGATGTGTGTGAACACTCTAGGACCGTCGGGGCACTTTTTTCCCTCTTTAGGAGGTTTTTTACCCCCCCCAGCTTGTATATACGCCTATTGCCCTAATGGGCAACTTATCTTTATACATTTTGCAATAATACATTCAGTACTGTGTGTTGTGCTCCAAGCTTCTTCTTCTTCATTGGACCTTCAGGTGGGATTAGGAAGCCAAGGGGGCTCTAAAGAATTTTGAGCATTCCACAAACGTCTAACTCCAACAAGACATTGGCACTTTGGTGGATTTTGCCTTGCAAATGCATTAGTGATTTTCATCCACAATCATACACATGTGAAGAATGAGTTCCACAAAAGATCTACTCTTCTTTTGCTTGAATATGCTAAAACACAATTTGCATATAACTTCATCATGTTACACTGTGTTGTGAAGTGTAATGGTGTTTTAAGAGGCCTACTATTGAGTGATGAATTTACAACAATGCCAGAAGCTTTCAATACAACAAGAAAGGAATTAAAAAAACTAGCAGAGAATACATCATGGTAGGAGAATAGTAGCTACATAGTGGATATCATGGGATCACTTGTGCACTTGCTAAGAGTGGTGCTTTCTATGGACTCGTGCATTGGCAAAAGCTCTGGATTGAACCATAGAGTCACTTAAGAAGCTAGTGTAAGAGGATGAGAAGTATGAAGAAGTTTCATCAATATATGTTCCACATAGGAATGCATATTACTCTCCAATCCATGAAGTGGCATTCATGGTTGACCCCGAATTCCAAGATAAGAAACAATATGTTACTTCGGAGGTAGCAAGTGGATGGAGGACGATATTGGAGAGATTTGTCCCACATGATGCATCAAGAAGCTTATTAGAGATCAATTATCCAAATATAGAACTATGAAAGATTCTTCATTTTCATGTGCAAATGCACAAGAGGATAGGTTTCGTGTCAACCAAGAAGATTTTGGATTTGATGGTTCAAAGTTGCAACAATTGGCTACACGAATACTTAGCCAAGCTTGCACATGATCCATAATACTTTGAGCAAGTGGAGATTCAAATTGTACCATGGGCTACCACCTCTATTGATATAGCACATATTCCCGACTTGGATTCTCCTTAACACTTTAGTTTTCTTAGATCTATCTAGTATTATGATTCATCTATGCCATATGGGGCATGGGTGTAGTTTTTTTGTTTTATTCATAATATGTACTCTTTTTGATATATGGTAGCAATCAAGATGATATGATGGTTGATTATTAATCATCCTAAATTGATGTAATCTTTTTTTGATGAAATCATCGTAATAAACATGTGCGTCATTTCTTTGGCCCTTAAAATTTAAATATTGTCTATGGTGTATGATGTCGCATGTGGTTTGTAACTTGTTCCATGTTATCTTCCATATATGTGATAGCTTCATGAATGATCAAATCATATGACATAAGTCAATGCTCAGTGCATACCTACAGTGGAACATCAACACACTACATGTTTTCACATATTTCACTTTGAAAGACTTATTTTTACTATTTTCTTGTTTATTTGTGCTCTTATAAGCTAGCAAAATTATTATGAATGGTTTTCATTTAAAATTGACCTTAAAATCAACAAATTTTCAGTGCCGTCCCGGATTGGCAAGATGCTCATATCCCATTCCCAACCCCGAGACGTCACTGTATGAGACACGTCACTATCCCCTAATGACTATGGTATATGTATATGTATTATGTATTATGTAATATGTGTATGTGTATGTGTGTGGATGTGGATGTGGACAGTTGGATAAATGGTACGGATGGATAGATAGTTAAGTAGGTATAAACAGATGGACACAGAAATGGATGTAGAAACAAACTAACACAGAGCCAGACAGAATGACTGATTACTTAGATACAAACAGACTGACTGATTGATTGATTTGCTGACACACATACAGAAATATATACAGACAAACGTTCAACAAAAAGAAGAACACATGGATATATCAAACACATCATAATGGTAAATGGCCCTCAATATAAGCAGTTGACATGCGAGGGTACACCACCTCTCAAAAACCTCCATGTTTTTATCGTTTCCATGCTGCACCTCTCAGGTCCCAATTTTTTTATCGTAGTCTCCATCAATGAGACATGTATCCACAATAAGACTATCATTGGTGTTTAGTTTCCATCAACCACATTAAGACTATCATTGGTGCTGCTTTCTTTCTAGATCTTCCAGAATTCCCCGTTTTGCTTTTTTCTTGATTTAAATATCTTGAGTACTCAGAGGGCACTTATCTGTGTACATTGTCATCTAATGCATACTCTT
>CM035428.1:117029672-117084672 GCA_020310875.1 Ceratopteris richardii
CATCTTGGTGATTCCTTTCTACCAAGCCATTTAGGGCAACTCCCTCTTCCCACCAAACTTCTCCACCAAGCCTCATCTTGCAACTCCTCCTTTCCATCAAGCAAAGGGGACTCCCTCTTCCCTCTTAGCCAACTAGGGTGACCCCACATATCCACTCAAGCCAACTTGGCGACTTCCTCATCTCCATATTCATTCCTCATCTCCATATTCATTGGGAAACGATTCCACTTATCATTGAGTTCTTAGGAGACCCTTCCACTTTCTTATCCCCGATCAATACTCCATTCACCTTCTAGGGATAACTCTAGTCAGTTTCCTCCTTGGAATTAATCCTCAAGATGGTCCATGACCCACACTAGAGCTAGCAAGGAGAATCAATTAAGCCCTAAGAAGACACCAATCAAGAGCTATCATAGAAGAAGGCCAGACCCTTATTAAATACCTGTGAGAAGTCTATTCACCTCAAGTCTAGCTTCTAGGTTAGAAAGATTAGAGGACAAGACTAAGGCTCAAAAGTCTTCACCTCAAGTCACTTTTCTTAACAACACTATGGCCGAGGAACTTTTCGCTCTCCTGTCAAGGATAAATATTAGATTTTCTTCATTTCACGATGGTGCTAATGAAGATCTTGAAGACCATGTACGAAGATTTCTTTCAGCTTGTAAAAGCAGGGGTCTATAGTAATGACAAGACGCATTCCTTGCTCTCTTCCCATCAACACTTGAAGGATTGGCTGATAAATGGTTCAGATAGTATGCAGAGAATCATTTTCAAAAATGGGAAGCATTGAGGACCGAATTCACGGAAACATTTTTGCTAGGTAACTCCACGGAAAGGACATTAGATTAGCTTGAGAATCTAATTTTGCATGTGGGAGAGTCATTTTCAGAACTTCTGACATGGGCAAGATCATTGGTGGCAAGATTACCAAACGCGCCAGGGGATTTCCTCGTCAAGAAATGGGTGGAGAAAGCCTTGCCAAGGTCCACACAACAGAAACTCAGAGAGCTTTTGCGGCCAGATGCCACCTTAAGAGAGTTGGAGGTAGCAGTCCCTAGGATTGAGGCTGCACACGTTGCCTCAAAATTTCAAAGAAACGAGAAGAAGACAAAAGTACCTCGAAGAGTCTCGCTCAGATACGACAAGAGGTAGAAGAACTGAAAACATTAAGGGAGGTAAGAACTGCACTATGGTGTTCTCTCAGTACTACTCCCGAGTAGTCCAGCTTGAGGAAATTCCTGGAGTTATGACTAGGGCACAAAAGCAAAAGGCAGTTTTGAAGGATGCAGCCAAGGAAACAACGAACCCAGCTGGTCAAAGTAAGGACAAAGGGAAAAAGGTAATGGAGCAGGAACCTCTTGAGAAAGCGAAGTGCACCAAGGACAAGGAGACGATCTCACCAGGAGAAATAAGAAGAAATGAAGATTCTCTCGAACACATTATTGACAAAGCCTATGTAGTATCTAAGGAGGATCTGAGACGGTTTCATAATGGAGCTACTTCAAAGAACAACCAAGAAGGCCTTCTCACTGCAGTTCAAGTCTTGCAAAACACCTACCACCAGGTATCTCTATATAACTTGTTAGCTATGAGTCCTGGGTTCAGAGGAGAGGTAATGACTGCCTACACCAATCCTAAGTTACGAAAAAGAAAATACATGCAGTGTTTTAAATTGTTGTGGATTCATTGGCAAATTGTTGCCTTGGATGTTGCAGAAACGTTGCCAAAAATCTTGGGAGGCATTGATATATTATTTCATTTCCTCTCTTTCGCTCCCTCAATCGAACTACAATGATCTAGGCAGCCTTATGTACTAGAATATGTTGTATCTTTCAGAGAAAACTCGAGACAACTAGAAGTATGTAGTGAGTTCTATTGCTATCAATGTCACTCTCACCTCAATATGAAGGGGATTCAACAAGGCTGTCCTATTAGTACTTTGGTTTTTGCCTAAATCACTCAGCCTATGGTTGAGATTGGCTTTATGGATGACACATTTCTCTTCCTGATTCTATCAAAGCACTCAAAATTTTTCCATTTCTTTGAGCACTCTTGACATGTTCAGCATTACCCTTGAAATAACGAACAATCATTGAGTCCAAATTGAATGACATAAACTGTTCTACTTTTGAACATGTTCCATGACCTGATTAAAGGTAGATAAATGACAGCATCTTCTGGCATCTTGGGCACCAAATAATGGGTTCAAGTTTATAATTCCAAATTTCCATTCAAAATTTTCCATGGAAAGCTAAGAAGCATTGCGACTGTTCGGTGGATACCATATGCACTGAATTGGCTGAACACATCAGACCCAATCGGCTAGAGCAACTATCCAACATAGACATCAGACTAGATGACCCTTCCTCTGATCTCCATACCTTAGAAAGAGGTAATGAACGTAAATGTTCACGCATGTATGATCCTTCCATTTTAACCAATGTGCATGCCACATTTTCTTTGTTGTCAATGGAAGTGTAGATGATTACAGCCTGAGATGATATCTTCTCTTGAAGTTGCTTTTTTGAGCCACAATGAGCATGAACTTTACTAACTACTCTTGGGCTAAGATTCCAAGATGGCATGTAGATATTTCATGATTCCTCATCTGTTTTGGTCATCATTTAATAAATAGCAACAGATCAGCCACCTCTCTTTGACCCCTTGGATATGACGGAAATTTGATCATGATTGGCTTCTTGCAAGTCATTTTATACATGCTAGATACATGCTTGAAGAGCTTAAAGCAGCAGTATTCAATTATATAGAGTGTGAGGGCTTATCTGAAAAGGTGAACATCCTCATTCACTTCTAGATAGCTAATATAAAGTTTCTGAATATATATCCTGTGGTAGCCCTTAGAGGCCTAGTGTTCTCAATGAAGTAAACAGCAATGATTAGATTAGCTACAGCCTATCCAGGCTTGGGCACATGAAGAGGATATGTCCAACAGTTCAGTTTCAAGAAATGCTAGCAAAGTTGTGCCTTTTCATACTACTTTGGCATCAATCATGCTTTAGAGGGTTCAAATTTGTGGATCTTCAATAGACTATCATGGAAGATGTGACAGTACAAAGGGGTGGATATGCATGGAGATGCCTTTGATATCTACGATGATACCATCTCTCCTCTAATTAGAGGCAAGGCACTAGTACCACACACAGTTAATTGAGCAGAGTTTGCTGAGTCGCTAGTACTTGGAGGATAGAAGCATGGTAGATAACATTGTGATCTCAAATACATGGTTCTAGCATGAATATATTACCTCACTCCCAATTTCCAATACTACTTGGAGGCATCCTCTACTACACACAAACAAAGATCACTGGACTTATTTCTGATGAAATGATTCAGCTTGACACCATGATAATATGGATGAAAGCAATGTACAAGTACAAGAATGGATTTTTAAAAAGAGTATCTTACCTGATGCACTACATGTGGTTTTGTGATCGAACTGATTTGCTTAGATACACGATCATATGATGTATTATTATTGTGTTATTGAATGCAGTAGCTTGAGACTTAAGAATGCTAGACAGAATACTGGCTCATGCCAAGATATATTGTCTATAGGCAATGCCAAACAGCCCAACATAGATTAAATTACAGATATCGTTGCTCAATATGATATGAGATGTGGCCCTTTCCATTGCCTATTCTCGGAGGTATTCGGATCACTCTCAAAAGTCAGGAGAGGTTAAAAGACTTATGCCTCCATTCTTGCTAGAGATATGTGGCAGAGAATTTGGTTCGGAGATGAAAGAGAGACAATCAGAGGTGAATTACATATTTCTTAGCCCAGCCATCATTGGACAAACAATTCACCAGATTTTGGAGCAAATTTACCACACTAGAGGCATATGCTTGATCATGGAACTATGAAGCATCCTTGAATACAAGATGGCCTCATACTATCAACAAAGACTCCAATCCAAGATTCAAATCATCCTAGCTTTTCATGTAAGCAGCTCAGATCAAGATACTTGCAATGAAGGATATCCGAGAGATGACATGAATGTGTATGCGTTTTCTTTTATGCCAAGGCAATGAATTAAATGGAGCAAAGCAACAGTCAGGTTACCTTGTGGAGCATTTGAGGCTTCTTGAGTAAGCCTGGAGATACAAATCATGGTATAGTTAGGTGGATGATCATATGGCTCACATCACATGGATTGAATATTGACTATCTTCTCCAACTCTTGCATAAATAAGGATACAAACTCACATCTACCCTCTAACGGTGATTGGAAAAAGGTATGGAAGATATAGCCTAGATAGATGGATTAGCCCATCGAAGCCTCTTCTACCCAAAATAAAGTACTATTGAGAGTGTTTTCTGAGGATACCTGAGATGGGGTTCATGAGAAACCTAGATACCTGGATGTACTTCTACTACACGTAAGAGTTCTGATTGGCCAGGGCCCAGGACTCAGCTCAGAGTCTATACACAGCAGTTAGAGATCCAGAGAGGTAGAGCTGAGGGGATTCCCAGAGAGCAGAGGCGTTGTAGATTGTCTTTTACAGAAATTGAGTGTGAGCAGCCTTTGCCTTTCAGGTGTCAAGATAAAGTATCTCTGTTTCGATATCTGAAAGTCAAAGGCTGCTCACACTCAATTTCTGTAAAAGACAATCTACAAAGCCTCTGCTCTCTGTTTCGATATCTGAAAGTCAAAGGCTGCTCACACTCAGGTACATCCCCTCTCGGTCACAATTAGCATAACTGAGCATAGAATGTTGGATTATATCTCGTGAAGATTCAGACCAAAGGACATACAAACATATGGTGTATTGCACAAATTCACTCACAAATTTTTTCCAGCGACCAGAGCTAGACAGACACTAGAGCAGACCTGCCCAAGAAACCAGGACTTGCACTAGAAGGGTAGAGGAGCAGAGAGCATGCAGATGACCATATATCCCCAGGTTTCATTTATATCTGACATCACCACTTAAAAGTTATTGCATACATTCCCCACTATGGAACTAGGACTTCTTGTGCACTCATTGGCCATCACCATTGTATCTTTAGGTACACCTTGATCCAGCATATGATATATTTCATACGACACTTGCATTTTGCACCAGTTTTCTACTCCTTTCTGTAGATGACAGGATTTTACACCCTTTATGATTGTATGTCTTATCTCAATGGTCAATTTGGAACCCATATATGTTCGTGTCTTTTAGGTGGGATTTTGTGCACAAGTGAGCGTATGGGTTTACATGGGTGCCGTATGCATGTGCTTTGGTAAGTGCTTGAGATTACAACAGAGAATTTAGCATACAAAATGAAAAATCACATGAGAGAGTACAACTGTGGTGCATGGGACAGCAGTCACAATGGCGAAGATTGTGGTGGGATCACAAAGGGAGATGAGGCATGTGTGCAAGGAGTGTCCATAGGAATTATGCGAGAGTGGAGGGAACGACACAAGGAGGGGAATAGGAAACATGCTGGTAGATGAGTCAGCATGGGGAGTAGGGGTAAACTGTGGTGGGGAAGAATAAGAGGGAGAAGAATGTACCATATGAAACTGAGCCTCTTTGTTGGTGTCATGATAGAGAAATCAATATCTGGGGTGGATGCTTTTATATACCAACCCGGAGAAGTTCTCTCTTATGGATGGAAGCAGATGCCGAGAGTTGAGTGATGAAATGGATTGACCCTGAAGTGTGTCCCCATAGTAGAATAAGTGCACATATGTGAAAGATGTTGACAAGCTATTGATTTTTTAACAGCTGCTTTTGCTTCCAAAGAGAGGCCATCAATAGCTTGTGGAAAGGAAATTGGCTCATCTGCAAGTGGTAAAAACTGGACTGCATATTCTGATAATTTAAAATCACTTCATGGATTATCCAATAGGATGATACTCTTTCTGGAGAATAAGAGATACTCTTTATTCCTGGTGTGGTGTGTCACACATGGATGTAGAGGAAATAATTGTGCCTTGTGGAGAAACTGGAGAAGTGTTGTATAGGAGCTGGGTGTCTGATGTGCGAGAAACGATGTGCTCCGTAAGCAAATGAAGGGTTATCCAAAAACTTAAAATTGCAAAATTGTCGAAGAAAATAAGTATTTATCACACAAGAATTATTGCTTGTGGCAAAGATGTACACACAAGGAAATGAACACCTATCTTTTGTAAATTGGTGTTTGGAAGAAACATGGGAGAGTGGAGGCATTGACAAAGACATATTTCATAGCATTGGTACTAGGAAAGTGCAAACGATTTCTTTAGGTTCCAAAGAGTGAATACTAGTTGAGGGTCTCCCCTCTAACAAAAAAAACTTGCCTCTTCTTGATAACCTTCATCAGTAGAGTCTCTCTTGCTTGAAGTTAATGCATAACGGAAAGATTCTTCTGTCACATTGCTTGAAACCATGCGTACCAATGGGAAAGGAGTATGTAAATGGGTGGAGTGCAACATGGGTGGGTGGATAGTGAAGGGAAGGGAGTTGAGGTGTCTTTGATAGGATGATGAAGGGAAGGAGGAGCGGAGGACTCGTTGATGTGCTTTGGAATGTACTTACTACTCAATGAATGTAGCTGCACCTTAGGGATGGCTAAATTTGAGGATGCGGTTTTCCTTGGAACAGTAGACTCCATAATACATCCTACACATACACATTGATACCTCCTCAAGAGTGAGAAGGAAGCAATAGAGTAGAATATAGTATACCTTCAAGGTAGAGAGTATATTAACTTCTTGAAGCAGTTGAACGAAATGAAGTGTCCACCAGAGGTCAGCTTATTGCCCAATAGAGATTGTTTTAGCATGCTTGAAGAAGGCAATGCCGGAACTTCAAGGTAGAGAGTATATTAACTTCTTGAAGCAGTTGAACGAAATGAAGTGTCCACCAGAGGTCAGCTTATTGCCCAATAGAGATTGTTTTAGCATGCTTGAAGAAGGCAATGCCGGAACTTCTTTAGCGAGCACGATCACAGATGTGTTTCTCTCTGCTGGATTTATTTCTCTTAGAGTGTGGGAGCAACCTGCTGGCATAATAAATACTGCAGAGGCCTCTCAAGCTTGTGCTGTATCGATCAAAAGCAACTAGAACAAGGGCACTTCCCAACTTGGCTCTCATCTAATTAAACGCCCTTTCTTCCTCTTCTTCCCATTGAAAGGAAACACTTTTTCTGGGATGAATTTTTGATGATATCATATGTGCATCAAGATCCTAGCACCTCTTCGGAAGTCATTGGCGTTGGCATTCATAGAATGGATGCTGTCCTGTTGGGATCTAAGGCCATCACTTAACACAATCCACGTGCTTCAAGAGTGTTCTTTGTGTCACCACAAAGTGACATTTACTAGGATTCAACCATAGTAGTCACGTCCAGTCCAGTCCGATGCGTCCTGTACGGTTCACGTATGGTACGAGACCGTACTAGTAAATTTTGGGTTACATGTACGATACGTACGATCACGTACATGTACATTGTAGTATGAACATATACATATACATGAACATGTATATGTATTGTATTTCAAATTCAAAAATCAAGATTAAAAACTTACAAGATTCTTATCTTAATGCATAAGCTATAATTCAAATTTCACAATGACATTCAAGAGTAAAGAAAATTCAGATTTTAGAGAACATATCAAGAGTACTCATAGACAAAATATATCAGAATTCTATTTCACCATAATGCTCTTGAGTCACTAGTCAGTAAAGAGAAGACTAAGCATAACACATAAGAAAATGTACAAAAGTACTCCATATATTTTAGTCAAAATTGGTTGGCAGTTTTGCCATCGTACGTATCGTACGTGTTCGGAATGGACTGGACTGGACAATCGTACATCTTTACTCGTCCATCGGACGAGTGCAACTATGGATTCAACTTCAACTTTGTTTCTCGACACCTTTTGTATACTTGTGAAATCGGTCAAGATGCTCATTGAAATTTTTTGTCATGGTCAACAACCAAGAACAAAATAGGTAGAGAATTCATCCATGAAAATTCTTGGACATTTCAAAAGTAACAACCCAAAAATAAGATAGACAATGCAATTGAATCTGGCTGGTGCATATGGAGCTTCGAAAGCCATCTTGGTGTATGAATAAGTGCTCTAGTGGATCACAAACACAATACTGGGCTGGTCCTTGGGATGGATGGCGACCTCGTTGTGTCTGCTAAATCCATCAATGGAGCTATTTTAAGAATGTCCTTCCACATCCTCCAAGACATGCTTAGAGAAGCGAGTGGGAAACCCATGAGGTACATTCAGTCAGAAACCCATGCTTGAAAGTCCACATATACATGAATCTTATTGGATTGTTTCTTCAAGCTTTGAGTATAGATGAGAGCCACTCAAAATGTTCAACAAGAACAATGATCCTAACCTCTCCTAGTTTGTCTATCTTTCTCTCTTTATCTTTGTCTTGACTTCCTCGGTATATTTGGGGTTGAGTCTATAGATTTTACCTTGGATTGGATTAGCTTCACCTACCTATGGGATGATATGCACACTCAAAACTTTTGGTATGCCCTATCTTGTCATTGCAAGCAAATACATCTACATAATTTTCGATGAACTTGTCTAAGAGCAAGGGCTCCTTCCATAACCAAGCAGCCAATAGTATGGGTCTAGGCACCTCCAAGGTGCTCACGTTCATTTCTTTCGCTTGGGTGGTCTCTAACAGTTACAAGTTTTTCTTCCAAGCCCATCATCAACTGCTCTGCATTATAAGAAGATACTTCATCCACCTCGTGATTCTCTTCTTTTGTTTGGAGCCATTCCCTAGGAATTTCTTCCAAAGGAAGCTCTTCTTGATTCTCCCTACTCTGCTGCTCCTCTATTGCTTTCGTTTCCTTTCCTTGGAGTGACTTCTTGCCCCTTCAATGATGGGTGATTGGCTAAGGTAGCCCCATGGCTTCCACTTTGTCATCCAAACCTTCATTATTTGGTTCTATTGACTGGATACCAAAGCATTTCGTGGAGTCTACCCCGAAGCTATGCAACATATAGCATTCTTGAGAGAGAAAAATCTCAGCTTCTGGCTCTTCTACCTAGATCAAGTGTGCCCCTTCAAAATGGTGGTCAAGGCCAAGTTCCAATTGGACTTGTTTCATGTTCGAGTTCTCCATCTTCCACAATCATGGATAGCTGGTGAGTGTTTCAGCCATTTCCTCTAAATGAGTAAGCGAATTCCAATTATCAATTACTACACAATTCAGCATACAAAGGAGGCGTTGGACTCTCATATCTACTCTCTCTACTATCCCCATTGGTCTTATCCTACTATGATCTACCAAAGTTACCATAAAGTTTGCCTACTCTGTGGGATGCACAATGACAACTCTTATATTTTACTTGGGCATGAGATTCATTCTCCATTCTTCGTCAATGATCACCCCAAAAAACTTCCTCCTTGAGATGCCCATTGTAAGCTTGGGAGTTGAGTAGTCAATGGCTGGTACAATTGCTAAATATTCCTCGGATTCAAGTGGCAAGGAGCATGGGTGGCCACCACTAGAGTGCTGCACATTCTTGGTTAGTTGGTTAATAATATTTAGTACCTCACCTCTTAACCTTGTGTCCACCTTCAAGTGGTCATACAGATTCATTTAAAGTAAGCAAGGTGACCACCACCAAAACACCAATGACTAAACTTACATGAACCCTTCCCCCCTTCCCTCTTCCTCTCCCTTTTCCCCACAAAGCCTTTCTTCCTCAGCTTCCCCTGTTCTCCTCTACCCATCTGACCTACAAGGGAGGGGGGATTGCATGCTCTCTGACATGCACTTCCTCCTTCCCCTTGAGCTCTTTCACATCTCCCTTCCTCCAAACCGGTTCTTTTGCTCCTCATTTTCCCTTGTATCTTCCCCTCTCCCATCTTCCTATGTGCAACATTTCCCTCTCATGCACATTCCCCATAGGCTTTCCTCATCCACTTGTACCTCTCCATCCCCCCCTTGCACGATCTTGATCTCACCAAGATGGAGAACTATATAAGTTGGCAAGTTATATACATCCGTACACAAACCAACAAAAAAAAAGGAAGAGAGAGATCGTACTTGTAGGACTCCATGATATCAAGATTTCCAGACTTCTCAAGTCATGGAACGTAGCTTTCTCGAAACTAATTAAGGATAGACACACATCATGGAAGAGAGCGGATTCCGCATATGCCCACCCCATCTTTGAAGGTCACAAAATTTCAAGGAGCTTTGAGGCCACCAGCCATCATATGATGGCGTGGTGGCCAAGGCGTGCACTTGGAAACAAGATTTCATAAAGGACTTGAATTGAGAGACTAGCAGCACTACCTCCAAGGCTTGATATTGTGAGCTAAATCTTTGTTACATGATGTACTTCTCACATTGACATTTGTGTATGCATGAGTTTGCTTTATAATTTGGTTACAATGTACATTGGTCCCCTTCCCTCAAGGAGTGCATGGCTGGGGGTTGTTCCACCCTCAGTGAGGGTTGGTGCTTGTGTTGCATTCCTAGGAAGAATCTAAGTTATACAATTTTCTCTGTGTGTAATCCATAGAAAAGGCATTGCTGGTTCTATCGATGTTGTGTGTGGCTGTCTTGATTATTTTGTTTTGTGTTCTTCTATTGTTTCTCTCCCTTCCCCCAATGGTGTCGTCTATTGGCTTAATTCGGTTGTCTCATTAAATCCCTTTCCAGCCAGCATCTTCGTCATCCTCTTTTAGAATGAAACCTCGCTGCCCTTGTGGTCCAACCATCAAAGGAGACAACCACCATTTCATGGATTGATTTCAGCATCTTATACCTAGTTGATACCTACTCTCCATCAAAGGTCTAGTGGTTATCCATTATTCTAGGCTATCGTGGCTTTCATTACTGATCCTTTAATTTCTTCCTTGTCTTCTTGCTCATACACTATGAGATCTACCATGATGAACCTTTTTGGTTTCATCCATCATTGCGTTCTTTATGAAGACATTAATACATAGTTTCATTTCATTTCTCTCTCTCTCTCTCTCTCTCTCTCTCTCTCTCTCTCTCTCTTTCTTTCTTTCTTTCTTTAGCGCCATTCAAGAATCACAAAATATAACAGCCAGACTTAGCTCCTATTCTCACTAGACCTACGCGACAAAGAAAGCCTTGTGAAGTGACCATAAAGATAGATTCGAACATAGGGCACAAATCTCTTCGAACACATGCATGTGCAAAGAAATAATTGTGCATTCATCCTTGATAGCGTATGTGCAAGCAACTACAAATCCAAGCCAAGACATGCCAAAACGGATTAAGAAATTAGCACCAAAATAAACTTCATAGAGAATTCAGAAAATAATATTTACCATGAATTTCACCTTTTGATGGTACTGTAGTTGAGCAGTGTTGTAAGAGGAATGAAAATGCCTCACAGTGTACTGTTTCATTATCACAGTGGAGGAAGACCTGTTGAAATAAGTAAGTCCCTCTTCTGATGGAATCAGCCCTCCCACTCCAAACAAAGACAAAGAATAAAAATTTTGGGAAAAGGGGGGAACTCCACATTAGACACCAGCTTAGATTGATTATATTTTGTTACATATCTTTAAAACTACTATCTTAAAGGAGCCTTCTGTTGAATTCTACATGTTATGAGCTTATTTATAGCATATAATAAGAGTTTCCACAGCAATTTGCAGAAACTGCACAAACTCCCATGATTAAAGGAGTGTTCTGCACAAATTCCCAGAATCTGAGTAAAGAAATGTCCCTGAATTTACAATGCTAATGATCAAGTGTCAACCTCTTATATAGATGGTTTTTGTGGTGCCCAGAAATGCTAGGCAGTTTATGTGCAGCTAATTGTGTTTGTTGTCATTTGTTCTGAACTCAGTCCACATGGTGTGCCCTTGACTAGAATACAAAAGAGCCTTTAAAGCTACTCTTAACTATCATGCTACTAACATAAGCAGTGAACTTATGGAAAAACTGTATCCTGACATCTGGAAATGGAAGTGGTAAAGGGCAAGACGTGAGACCTTGGAGAGTCTACGTAAAAGAGGCTCAAACACAGACACATGCAGAGATCAATGTAGGTGAGGGGACACCCACCCTCACACACACACACACACACACACACACACACACACACACACACACACACACACACACACACATCCATGTTGCAGTTTGTTCACCCAAGTCTTTACTTAGACCAGTTGATAGAAAAACACAAGAGGACATGTGCTAAATAATCAGACAAATAGAGAAGTCTGAGTACATAACTTAGCTTGATTACAAGAGCTGTATTAGTGTAAGTAGATAAATACATTCTAACCATCTCACCTGTGGAAGGCTACCTTCCCCTTCTCCTTTGCCCCTTGAATATCTGGAATGACTTGTTCCTACATATATCTAGCAATGTCATCATTCCATGCAATATGAATGAGCGACTACCATTCTTCTCTAGAAAAACAACTGCCAAACCAACTGATCCTCTACTCCCATGCATAGACCTCGTATCTATTCAATGACTCCCATCTGTATTCAGCCACATGTGGCATCATCTGACCTGGGGCTTGATCTGTCTCCAGGTAGAACACCATATCTCCTTCCCCAAAACTACCCTCAACAGCTCCCACGTAAAATCATAGTGACCCATTACAATTTTAAAACCTTATATTTGGTTTGATCCTGGTCTCACACTGTCATGTAGGGTAGCACTTGAGAATCACTACTCCTGCTTCCCTGTACTATAGGGCTATCTTCCAAAGTTTTCAACAAAGGTAATCACAGTTAAAACCTCTTTGATCACTCTTTAAGCATCATATTTAACTGAGTATCTTTCAACTTATCTCCAGAGCTCAATCCTAAATAAATTTTCAGTTCTCCCTACCATAGCTTGGCTAGAAAACAAGCAATTGAATTATCTAATAAGCAAAACAGGTCCTTCATTAGGATTCAAATTGAACGTGAAGAAAGATTAGGACAAACATAATAGAAAGTGATAAAGAAAATAATCAATGCTACTCACATCCAAAATCATAAAAAATTGAGAACTTCTGAAATTTTCCAACTATGATCCTATCTCCAAACGAAAAAACGGAGATGAGAAAGCCTCTACAAGTTGACTCTATTACCACTTGTCAACAAGCTTCCATAGCTTCATTACCATCCTACGACTTACAAGCTTCCATATGGTGGTTTCTTTTCTAAAAACAACACCAAAAAGTGTTTCTCATCAGTTCTGATACATTGATGAGATTTTTAATTTGTACATTTGGAGAAGAGTAGACCCACATTGTTGAAGTTATTTAATGAATGCAAGATATGATCGAGAATCTAATGATTGAAATATGTAATGTGTATGCAAAAATAATATATACTCTTCAGCTTTTATTTTGAAAAAAAGGGTCACGTCGGTAAACGTAAGAAACGTTTTACCGTACCCGTCAGATGTCAGCTAAACGTCAAAAGTCAGAAGTCAGAATCCCGTCCGTAACAACTATGTCCTTGTTTACTTTCTTATCTGGTGTGTACTGAGCTGGATAGCTCAATCGTTCATTCTTTGCATACTCTGAGTATTTGAGTGAGTGTTAGTACACACGTGCACATACCCTATCTAGACAGTAAGTAATCTGTCTTGTGTGGGAAGGTTGACATCATAGTCACATGGGGATGCGTCCCCGGGTCCGAGGGACGCCGGGACGCCATCCCCCCCTTCATTTTTGCTCGGACGCCAAACCGGAACGTCACCCGTCCCCATTCCAGCCGTCATAACAAGGTTCCGTCCCCGGGACGCTGTCCCGGGACGTTTTTTTGTGACGACGCCAAATCGGGGACGGCAGTTTTTGGAGGGAAATTTTTCGCCGAAAATTTTTTTGATTTTTGAAGCTCAAAAGTTTGCGCCCAAGTTCTCTTTCTAGAGGCTTCTTTTGGGGCCCCAAAGCAAGCATAAAAGGGGCTGTTTGCTGCCCTCAAAACACACAATTTACCTTCAGCTTTCCCTTGAGCTACCTTGGTGTGCACCCTTGCATATGCAACAGCCCTCTCCATCCTCTTAACCTTTGGGCCTCTCTAGGAGAGTGTTTTCAGCAGCCCCTCTCTTGAGTCCTCTCCTCAAGGCTCAAGAACTTACCCTTTGGAGTTCTAAACCCTCCTCCTCTCTTTCATTTGGAGTGTAGGAGCAGCCATTATGGCCTCTTCATCAAGCACATACAAGAGAAGGAAGGCCGTCGCAAAATGGACATGGTGGGAAGAGGTGGATTCTCCCATGTCCGCCGGGGAAGGAGGTGGTTCAAGACCATGGACATGCAAGTTATGTGGATACAAAAGGACCGGCGGAGCGAACAAGGTGCGTGCCCATCTTCTTCATGAGAGTGGCAATGAAGTAAAGTTTTGTAATGCCATCACTTCGAAGAAAAAGCTAGAACTTCTCAACAAGCTTGCTGTGAGTGATGCCCATGTGCATGCCCGTCGTGCTTCACAAGCTCCGGTCAATCCCGCATCATTTGTGAGAACTTCTATCTCCGTTTCCAAGGAGGCATCTTCATCGGCAACGACGGCTCGACCTCATCCTCTTTCCACACCAAGAGATATGCCATCTGTAAGCTCCCCACCATATGGAGTGGGACGTATTCATCGTCAACAAACCCTTGATGATAAATGGAATCCCAAATTGAAGGAAGAGGTTGACATGGCAGTGGCGAGGTTTTTCTATCATGACCACATTCCTTTCAATGCAGCCCGGTAAGTAATCATAATTCATATGGCATAACTGAATTTTCAATTTACCTAATTGTTTGCCATTTGTATAATGCAAATTCTCTTTTTGTTCATAGATCACCGTACTTCAAGGAGATGATGAAAAAAGTAGGGGAATATGGACCACAATATGTTCCTCCCACTTCAGAGAGTTTGCGTACGACTCTATTAGACAAGGAGAAGAAACTTGTGGAAGCCGCATGTGAAAACATCCGAAAGTCATGGGAAAGAAATGGAGTGTCCTTGCTCATGGATGGTGACACACAACGACGATCTATCCATGGAGTTGTCGCTTACTCCCGAGGTGAGATGTACTTCATATCATCCCATGATGCATCCGAGACAGGAAAATCAGCCGATGTGCTTTCTTCTGAGTGGGCAAGTGCCATAGAAATGGTGGGTCCATCAAATGTTGTAGCCATTGTAGCAGATGGAGAAGCCGCAAACAGAGCCGCTGCCCAGATCATTGAAAGTATGTATCCTCATATCAGTGTTTGTTTTTGCATGGCTCATTGCCTAAATAATATTCTCAAAGACATTGGCACCTTGGATTGGATTTTACCTTCAATCAATGAGGCAAATGCATTAGTGAGCTTCATCAACAATCATACACGTGTGAAGAATGAGTTCAGCAAAAGATCTACTCTTGTTTTGATGAAATATGCTGAAACACGATTTGCATATAACTTCATCATGTTACACCGTGTTTGTGAAGTGTAGTGGTGTTTTAAGAGGCCTACTATTGAGTGATGAATTTGCAATAATGCCAGAGGCTTCCACTACAGCAGGAAAGGAATTCAGAAAACTGGCAGATAGTGGGAGAATATTAGCCGCATAGTGGATACCGTGCGACCACTTGTGCACTTGCTAAGAGTGGTGGATTCTATGGACCCATGCATTGGCAAGGTATATGAAGCTATGGATCGAACCATAGAGTCACTTAAGAAGCTAGTGCAAGAGGATGAGAAGTATGAAGAAATTTCATCAATATGTGTTCGACGATGGAATGCCTATTACTCCCCACTCCATGTAGCGGCATTCATGGTGGACCCTGAATTCCAAGATAAGAAACAATATGCTGATCTGGAGGTAGCAAGGGGATGGAGGACGATATTGGAGAGACTTGTCCCAGATAATGCATCGAGGAGGCTTATTAGAGATCAATTATCCAAATATAGAACTATGAAAGATGCTTCATTTTCATGTGCAGATGCACAAGAAGATAGGTTTCGTGTCGGCGCTGCTCTATGGTGGGAAGATTTTGGATTTGATAGTCCAGAGTTGCAACAATTGGCTATACGGATACTTAGCCAAGCTTGCACTACGAGTTGCCTTGAGCAATTATGGAGTGTTTATGGACATGTAGCCTCTAAGAAGAGGAATAGACTTGGTGTGCAACGTGCCAGTGATCTTGTCTTTGTCAGTGCAAATTTAAGGATGCTTCGCAAGACCCAAAGCATGGCTTCAGATCCTTTCAGAATGGAAGATGGAGGACAAGGTGCAAGCTGAAGAACATGAAGATGAGGCACATGATTTAGAATACTTTGAGCAAGTGGAGATTCAGATTGCACCATGGGCTACCACCTCTACGGATGTAGCACAGACTCCCCACTTGGATTCTCCTTGACACTTTAGTCTTGAGTTATCTTAGATCTATCATGATTCATCTAGATTCTATGCCATATGGGCCATGGTTGTATCTTTTTGGTTTTATTCATGAGATGTACTCTTTTTGATATATGATATGATGATATCTACAGCGTACTCTTTTTTATTCAGTGTATATCTACAATGTGGCAGCAACACATCACATGTTTTCATATATTTCACTTTGGAAATCTTCTTTTTACTATTTTCTTGTTTATTTGTGCTCTTATAAGCTAACAAAACCCTTATGAATGGTTTCCATTTCAAATTAACCTTTAAATCAGCATATTTTGAGTGCCGTACCGGATTGGCGTCCCCGGGACGGTACAGGTCCCGTCCCCGACCCCGGGACGTCACTGTCCCCGGGACACGTCACCGTCCCTTGGTGACTATGGTTGACATACCTTCCATAATCCATTTGGAGTGATCTAGGGCTTCTTGGGAAGTTATTTCAATGACAAAAGCATTCAAATTTCAGTGTATACATAAATCTCTTGATTTGTCTGTCCCATTCTTCACCTCTGCGAAAGCAAAGTAGCATTACAAATTGGGAATTGTTTTAGAAATAAATGGTTCATCCTAATTCATGCCCTTCAACATTTGGAGGTGCCTTTCAATATGGATGCATCATCACAGTGGAGAGATTGGCTTTTTGCGAAGCACACTAAGTGATGGGATGAAAAAGCTGATTTGTGTTATTCAGACCTCTTGCCTCATGAGAAATTTTCCATGCAATGCAACACTCACTCGAATTTCTCAAGAACAACCACCAGGAGATTCTTGTTGAATGGGAATTCCCACCTTGGCTATCATATGGTGATTTTCTGTTGCAGAGTACTTAAAGCTCACATTCTGTTGGGGACCTTCCTCAATAATCATGGAGTGGAGCATGTAATTTGCTTGAGATGCCAAGGGAAAATGAAACAATGAGGCATGCATTTTATTCATGTCCAAACATTCAGAGGTATTGGAATACATTCTTCTTCTTCCACCTAGAAAGAAGAGCCCACTAAATTAAAATGTACCTTTTTGCTTTATAAATGTTTGGAAGGGGACCGTTTTTGGATGTTACACAAATGCATGTTTTATCTCTCATGGCATATTTGGAACAAGTGAAACAAAATACTCTTCCAAATGATGAAAAGCGCTCAGCACCTAACATGGGCTTCATGCATAAGCAAGCTTCAGGTGGACATGGGATGTCTTCTACATGTTAAAAAAACAGTCAATAACTGAATAACTTAAGACACCAACATAAGTTGTGGGATATGAGGGGAAATTCCCTTTCCCGACATCATACACTGTAAGTTTGTCATTGTAATATAAGTGATCCTTCCACCGAAGGGGGGAAAAAAAGAATTTCTCACACACACACACACACACACACACACACACACACACACACACACACATCCAATTTGACTCTCAGAATAAGGTAATAAACATTGCCTTTCAAATTCACGATGGTATCATTATTATGCATAATTTAAATATCCACTATGATGCATATTTTAGAGTGCAATCAATGTACTTTCTAATGAAATGGATTGGCAGGGTAAGCTACTTGTTTCATTCTAGTATTGTAGAGACAAAAATAAAAAAAGGAAAAGGCCAGCTAAGCTTAAGACCTGCCCACCCATCCTTCCCACAAATATACCTATCTATAAACCAGAAGCCGACTATTGTCTACCGTATAGCCATACATTATGGCACCTCTATGCTAATCTATGATATTGCATGAATGATGATACTAAGAAGGCAATCATACAAAAGACAAACAACAGATGCATGAGAAGGTTTTACAAGAACAACATAGAGGCCAGATTACCTGCTCAAGACAAGACAGTGCTGCATTGCGATAATTTGTTTTCCTTTTTGAACAGGCAGTCAACACAGCCGATCCTATTGTTTGCCAGTCTACTTTCTTTACCTCAGAACATTCAGAAATGGTTGTACTGTAGCATCTGCAGATAGCACTCACAGCATCCAGCAATACCTCCTTGCCCTTTTTATAGAAGTTGGAATACACACAAAGTGAGAAAACCAAGAACAGATTAAAGAATATAACATGAGAATAGTAGAGAATGATGACCTCCCATAAATGACCTGGCAGTTCCTCAAGAAGTGCACTTAGCAAAGGTTCAACATAAGGAGCTATGGATGGTCCTGCTGTCTCAGCTAGCCTTGTTAGCGCCCGTGCACACTGTAATTTGTGAATAAAATCAAGCATTCAAGTAGAAATACTCCTAACGCAATCAAAAAACATACTTGTTGAAGCTATGCACACTAACACTCCTAAAGATGGTTTTTATGATTTTATAGGAGGAAGATCATTCTACATTCAAGATACAGTATTGATGCATGTGCAACCATCTTCTAAGCAGTAAGGCATTCCATTCACCAGAAAAAAAAATTGCATACCTGAAAACAACAGCTCTTTGATTCATAGCACACAGCAAACCAAACAGGCCATGGACACTGACATAAGTACAGAAAATGATGGCAGATCAAATTACCCTTTTCTTGTGTGTCCATGATGTATTTGATAGACCCTTTATTGCTAGCTGCACTATTTCTGCAGCGTACAGCTGTAATGCAATGCTTTCACCACTAATACTTTCTTCCCATAACTCTTCAAACATGTTGCTCACTGTTTTATCATCATCAAACCTACAGCAGCAATAAACATACTGCTTAATGTTAATAAAGGTTTTAAATCTTTCATACTAATATTCTGAAAGAAACAGATGAGAAAAGATGAAATGAAATTGATGATACATTAATGCATTCAGAAAAGGCAAAATTGAACTGTGACACAAAATAAGTTATGTAAAGGATGAATCTGATACTGTAACACGTAAAACAAAGGGAAGAAAATAAGGTAAAGTTGCTAGAGAAGTGGAAAAACCATTGTACCCTTAATTGAGACTAATTACTGGCTACAAGATGCCTAAGCCACTACCAAAAATGAAGTACATCCATATAGAAACGGAAAAGCTTCTAGGCACTTCATCGAGAGTACTTTCTGTTGGGTATAAAGTGCGTAGGACAATATTGCTATGCAAAAGGGTGTATAACTAATAAATGGTAGACAAAATCACTATCTCATATAATCTACTGCATTGGCAGATGACAAATCTCATCTCTATCCTCCATGGTTTGTATCCTGACTGATCACATTGCATGATGAGCTAGGATTCCTTAATTAATGGAGCCTCCATCTGTCAAGTGAGATCTTCTTTATTCAAGAATCCTAGAGCATAATGGTTCAGTCACAAAACTGAGTGATATGCCTTTAGATTGTATAGTCTGCTCCAAAACCTGTCCAACTCACCATCCAGCTGTCGCTGTCCACGAATTCGTTTCTCTGATTAATGTGTGTGTCACTAGCATATGAGAGAAGAAAGGCTGCACTCCTGAGATGGATGGGAAGACACTATGCAAGAAGCTTGCATACAAGGCAGAGGAGCCCCTCCCGTTCATCGAATCTTGGAGAGTGGGGAAAGACCTTTCGAAGAAGAGAGCTCTCATTTTGCAATTCCCTTTCGAAAGGGTAAGATCCACCTTTCTTCATAAGAAAGTGGGCTTGAGAGGGCTTGTAAGGGCCCCTCGATTTACCTAGATGATGATCTCACCACCCACGAAAGTAGCACATCGTCACACATGCATGCCAAGAGTACAGAAGGCCCGTAAAGAGGGGGAGAAGGCTTCATACAGAGACGATCGGCTCATCATTGATGGCAAGGTCATCCCGTAGGGATTCTTCGCCTATGAGATAGTCGTGCAAATAAATCTTGCAGATAGTCGTGCACATACATCTTGCAGTGTGGAACGGAAATTAGGACTTATGGATACATCCTGAGAGGCTTGAGGAGATGAGCAAAGATAGAGATATTATTTTGCTGACAAAGACACATGAGAGCTCCGATAGGAGCCTACTTTGGGTGCATGGTTTCCACTGGAAATCTACACATAGATTTTTTACACGCCCCCTGACTACGAGAGGATCAAGAGTAGCGATATTCTCCAGAGAGGGAATTCAGAGCAAGTTACAAATCGTCGACACGCGACTCACATGCTAGATGCCTTTGGATCGGTTTGCAACTCTCACAAGAGATGGCCATCTACATTGCGCTATCCTATTTTGCCCCTTCTGGCTCGAGATTCGTCATCATTGATGGGGAGGAGGGCTCACCATACACCTCTTTATGAGAGGAGATTACATAGTATTCTACCCTATGAGAAGTCTTTCTCATGGGAGACTTCAATGCTTTGCCGGGCACAGACCACTGCGAGGTTTTTACCCCAGAAAATGCACTCATATTACCCACTATACAGGAGGAATCTATGACATGAATTTTAGCGGATTCTCTCTCTCTATGATACCCACCTACTCAGACTCCGCTCTTGACACCTCCTCGTAATTTGTAAGGGGATAATTCAATGGCCTACCTCCCGGGATTGACATGCGTACCACATTGAGTTAGAGTTGGAGGAAGCAATATTGTAGATTATATCATAGGATCCAAGAAGGCAACCCACATACTCAACCCATCACCATCCCACCTATACCCATTGGGGTAGATCACACATATCTCGCGCTATTCCTCAAGGAGGACACCCACATATACTCGCCTGTGGCACGCATCTTACACACCACCACCCACTTCACACATAAGCTAGCTCACATATACTCAACCCCAATTGGGGAAGATCTTTGCTTCATATGATACCCCACTACCCATACTTGTTTCGTAACGTGACTTTTTCAATCGCCTAGGATACTATGTATTGTGCACAAAATCCTAAAGTTATTGCTGATGGTTTGTTTCTGACGGTTGTTTCTAACGTGACTTTTTCAATCGCCTAGGATACTATGTATTGTGCACAAAATGCTATGTTTTTTGGTTCTTTATTATCTTGCTACTTGAGTTTTTTTTTTTTTTTTTTTTTTTTGTTTTTTGGGGGGGGGGGGAGGGGGAGGGGAGGGAAGGAGGGGGCAGACAGAGGGGGGAGGGACAGAGAGGGGGGGGGTTTTTGGGGGGGGGGGAGAGGGCGGGGGGAGGGAGGGGGGGGAGAGGGGGGGGGGCAAGGGGGGGGGAGGGAGGGGGGGAGAAGGGGGGGGGAGAAGAGGGGGGGGGGGGGGAGGGAGGGAGAAGGGAGTGGGGGGGGGGGGGGGGGGGGGGAAGGGAGGGGAAGAGAGGGGGGGGGGGGGGGGGGGGGGAGAGGGAGAGAGAGAGAGAGAGAGAGAGAGAGAGAGAGAGAGAGAGAGAGAGAGAGAGAGAGAGAGAGAGAGAGAGAGAGAGAGAGAGAGAGAGAGAGAGAGAGAGAGAGAGAGAGAGAGAGAGAGAGAGAGAGAGAGAGAGAGAGAGAGAGAGAGAGAGAGAGAGAGAGAGAGAGAGAGAGAGAGAGAGAGAGAGAGAGAGAGAGAGAGAGAGAGAGAGAGAGAGAGAGAGAGAGAGAGAGAGAGAGAGAGAGAGAGAGAGAGAGAGAGAGAGAGAGAGAGAGAGAGAGAGAGAGAGAGAGAGAGAGAGAAAGTCATATTAACGTCTTCTGGAGGCCAAACTTGGCCTATGAGACAAAAACCATGTACAAGTGTAGTAACCCTGTGTAGAAGATAAAATGAAATAAAAGGTATATCGCTACACAAAGCTATATAGGGCTGGAAAAGGCTGGGGAGACGTGGCTCTGACTCTGCAGATAGTGGCCACCTAATACATGGGGAGATCCAAAATGTGAGTAAAACGCCCTAGCGACAAGTCATGGGTGGAGGTGGGTGTAGTATGTGGTACATCGGTGGTGGTCTGAGTGCCTCCTGAAGGAAGACAACCCATGGGGTGGTGGTACGCCTATGCTCCATCATGTTGTCGTAGGCAATCCTGATGCGTGAGACATCCTCCCGATATAGTCGTGGTCAACGATATCCGCCCATGCGTGGTCGGCGCCGTGCTCTCTGTGCTGCTGCCTGGTGGAGCGTGAGCCCTATAGATGGACCTCTCTGATGTAGCTCAACTCGCTGAAAGAACTGGGTAATGGTCTGCTCGGTACTCACCCGTGGCTGATGTATGTGCTGTAGTGACCGCTCTCGCCTCTCGTATGCTGCTGTGAGAAAGCATCCCAAGCGTCTCTGGTCTCCCATAGTCATGCACAGCTGGAATGACTCCTCGATCTGGAACTGTGCTCGTAGGTCTAAGTATGCTGGACATCTGATAACAAAATGCTCCTCACTCTCTACCTCTGTCTGGCATACTGGGCACCACCTCTCCTCACGGGGGACTCCCCCGGACCGACCCCTCTCAATCTCGAGCTGATGTGATGAAACCCGGAGGTGCCCAATGACGACTCGTAGGTGGTGGGGAAGGTAGGTCTGCATGTATCTCGGAATCGCGATGAAGCCCGTGCCTCATATATGTAGAAAATGCTCGCGGTAATAGAGCATTTTCGGTGGCAATGTACCCCTAGGGCTCACCCATGTCCTTTGTATGTATGTATGCCATATCTCCTGACGAATGATCCTATTCCTCTCTTGATGAGAGAGCGAGTAGGTGGGTGCATGAGAGTGGTACTGTAGTGGTGGTAGCCTGTCTATGTCAAATCCATGGTGGGCAAGCCAGTCTCGTGTATGTGCATACCATGAGGAGGTGTGGCCTGCTAATGCCATATCACGTGATGCCTCGAAAGCACGATAAGCAATACGCTCTGTATCCATGCTCCGAAGTCTGTGTAATAGGCATATGCCTCAACTAGCATCGGTGGTGCAGCGAGCTCTGCTCTAATGATGTCATGTGGTACTGAAGGCTTACTGCGGATAAGTCTGGCAATCATGAGGATCTGTGGCCTCTCTAATGCTGTCCATACTGATGTAGCTAATCCTGGTCCCCATATGGCTGCCCCATACATGAGCGCTGACGTAACCAAAGTGTCAAAGAGCCACCCCTTTGTGCGGGGCTCCTGAAAATATGCCTGGTGGCATTCTCTCTCCATCAAAGCTAGTGCTGCATACCCACGTGTGATGCAGTCACGGGCTGCCTGAGCCATAGAGAAGACTCTTGATGCTTCTGTAAATGTCACCCCCAAGTAAACATATGATCCGACCACCTCGATCGGTCCACCTGCAGCTGTGAACAAACTATGTCTGCGTACCTGTGCTGATGTATGAAAGATCAAGACCTTGGTTTTACCAAGGTGCACAGATAACCCTCTGTGTCTGCAAAAGTCATCTAGGCCGTGTAGATGATGCTGTAGACCTTCTGCAGACTCTGAAACCAATACAATATCATCAGCGTATAAAAGAATATGGACAGTGGACCCGTGTACCTCAATGCCATCTCCCCCCTGCTGCTGTATGAAGTCCACTATCTCATCAATGTAGAGACCAAAGAGGGTGGGCGAGAGAGGGCATCCTTGCTTCACCCCGATAGTGCTAACAAGTGGATAAGATAAGCCCCCTCGACATCTGACTCTACCAGATACTCTCTTGTATAAGGCGTAGATCCCCCATATCATCTCCTCCGGAGCTCCGATGTCAAGTAGTCGTCTGAAGAGTCGATCCCTAGGAACAGTGTCAAATGCTTTGCGAAAGTCCACAAAGCAACAATATAATCTCCTCTTCCTCACCCTGGCCTGGTCGATTAGGCATCTCAGAGTGAAGATGTGGTCAATGGTAGAGAAATCTCGTGTGAACCCTGCCTGTCCTAGAGCCCTGATGCCCTTCCTCTCAGCGAGAGTACTCAACTCTGTCTCTAGTACGGCCCCATATAACTTGGCCAATATAGGGCCAATCATGATCGTCCGGTATGTAGCTGTATCCATAGTGTCACCTGACTTATGAATGGGCACTATGGTGTGCTCAGTCCATGAGTCTGGGAACCCTTCAACCAATGCACGGTTGAAGAGATGGGCAATGAGCGGTGCGAGAGTCGTGCCTCCATAAATGAGGTGCTCTGCCTATAAACCGAAATGATCATGGGCCCTGTCATGCTGCAGCCGGGCAATAGCGCATCCCACCATAGTGGGTGTGAAGAAGTCAGAGGTAGTAGGACGTGAGCTCTGCGGTCTGGGAATGGGAGGCTGGTCTGGGATCTCGTATAGGCTCCGTGCATAGCTATGCCAAGTGCTCGGGTCTCGGACAGGTGTCTGCTGTCTCCTCTCTCTCAAATGTCGCCATGCCACTACACTGTCTCGACTCATGAGCAAATGGTAAATATCCCAATACTGTCTCTTCTCCCAATCCCGCCGTTTGCAGCGAGTAAGGCTCTGCATGCGATGCTGTGCCTGTGTGTGTGTAATATCTCCTCTATGCTCTAAAATCCGTAGGTGCTTCCGCAGCTCGCGACAATCTGCATCATACCAACGGTTCTGGGGCATGGATCCTGTGCGTGGAGGGTGCATATGTGTGTGGTGTGGGAAGCTGCGGAGAGCTGAGTCCTATAGGATGGTGGTGATATGTGATGTGAGTGTGTCCAAAGGTGAGCATGGATCGAGGGAGAGTAAGCGGGTGTATAAATGGCCTGCATAAACGTGTGAGAGCTCGTGTGTGAAGTGTATCGTGGTATGTACCTCAGTGGGTGAGGGAGGGTCTAAGGGAATCGGAGATGAGAGTGTGAATGTGATAAATGTGTGGTCTGCACCGAGTGGGTGTCATCCAATACTAAGTGAAGGGATGAGTGAAGCTCCAGAGGTAGTACCCAAAATATAGTCGACTGTGCTCTCACCTCCCCCGTGAGGGAAGCAAGTAAATCCTCCTCAACCTGGCCAACGATTCATCCCGTTGTATATAACGAGATGATGGCGGCTGCCTAGCTCGAGTAGATGTCTGCCATAGCCGGTGGTGTCCTGACCCGTATCTGCTGATACTCTGCTAGTGCTAATCTCAACCGGGTCTCTCGCCCTCATGAGATGTGGGTGATCCATGTCGTATGCCTCGCACTGATGCGACTGAGTGCGGCCATTGAAGTCCCCCATAAGGAAGACTGAGAGAGAGAGAGAGAGAGAGAGAGAGAGAGAGAGAGAGAGAGAGAGAGAGAGAGAGAGAGAGAGAGAGAGAGAGAGAGAGAGAGAGAGAGAGAGAGAGAGAGAGAGAGAGAGAGAGAGAGAGAGAGAGAGAGAGAGAGAGAGAGAGAGAGAGAGAGAGAGAGAGAGAGAGAGAGAGAGAGAAATGAAATGATATATTTACGTCTTTAGAAGGCCAAAATGACCTATGAGACCAAAAGTTACAAAACTGGTGAATCTGATACAAAATCTGAGTACCAAAGGAAGTGGTATTGAAAATGAAAGATGTAAAATGGCTCGGAAAAGGCTAACACCAAGACTAATACAACAAAGGGCTGATACATAGGAGGGATGTGCTCATATACAAGGGTGGAGATCTATGCTCCTCTGCACTGTGGGCATCTGAAAAGTACAGCTCGAATCCTCCGTTGTAGTCTCCGTCGATACTGTGAAGCACCTCTCACTCTCGATTGTCTAGATCTCCCTAGCTCCACTGCTCGGTCTATGAGAGTGCCAGTAGTGGCTGTATGAGTGTGGACAGAGCTCTGTACTAGATGCTCTACTGACTGCTCCTCTAACTGCCCAATGTCTGGTGTAAAGAAATCCGTAATCTGTCTCTGGGACTGTCTCCCTCCAACTCTCCTCAGTAGAGTGTCTCTATGTCGGTGTACCTCTAGTAGATATAGTCCAAGACATCTCTGATCCTCAAAACTCATGACTCTAGATAGAGGCCCAAAACCCTCTCTGAATAGACAATGAAAACGGCCCCGTATCTCATAGTATACCGTGCAATGACATATGTAATGTAGCTCTGTCTCTAGCTCTAGGTGACATAGACGGCATATCCTGCTATTTGCTCGTACCCCTCTGAATCTGCCAGTCTCAATCTCAAGCTGATGTGAGGATGTGCGCAAGTGGCCAATGGCACAACGCAAGGCATGGGAAAGGTTTGTATCCATATAGCTAGGACGAGTCACAAACCCATCCGTTCTGAGGTGTAGAAGATGCTCTCTATAGAAAGCCATCTTCGTACCCAACTCCTGTGTAGGCTCAATCCATGTCCTCTTGGCTGGATCAGATCCTGACGAATGAGTCTAGTAATCTCCACCCGTGTCACGTACATCAGGGGTGTCTGTAAAGAGTACTGGAAAGGAGGCAGCCTGTCCATGGTAAAACCATGTGTTTGAAACCGTGATGTCATCTATGCAAACCAGCATGATGTATTCCCTGCAGAGCTAGTTGTCTGGATGACTTGAGGGCCAGCCTCGTATATCTATATCTGGTAGTGTCGCACAAGCTGTGTACAAGGGAGACTGCTCTAGTGAGTGCCTCAATCTCAATAGGGGGAGCAGCTAGCTCCGCTCGAATGATATCATGTGGTACAGAGGTCTTGGCTCTAATCAGCCTAGAGATCATAGATACCAAGGGCCTCTCCATGACTTTCCACCCATCCTGACCTATAGAAGGTCCCCAAACCTGTACCCCATATAGCATAGTAGAGGCAACCAAAGTATCAAAGAGCCATAACTTTGTCCTGGGTTCTTGAAACTGAACTTGCAAGCACATCCTCTCCTATCCTCCCAAAGCTGCAGATGCTCTAGTCAGTCTAGTCTCTCCTGCTCTCCTCAAGGAAAATCTCGGTCCAATGAATACTACCCCTAGATATGTGTATGTATCTGTATACTCCACAACCTCCTACCCATATGTGAAAATAGGTGTTGATCTCCTGATCCACTGCGGTGTGGTGTTAAACACCATAACCTTGGTTTTACCAAGGTTTACAGACAGACCACTATCCTCTGCAAAGCTGTGTAGAGCATCCAAGTGTCGTTGCATAACCTCCGGTGAGTCAGATATCAAAACAATATCATCAGCATATAACAACAATGGGATCCATGTCCCTGCTAACTCGGCCCCTCTATCACCCTCTCTGTCAATGTAATCAGACACCTCATCAACATACATACCAAATAGAGTAGGAGACAGTGGGCAGCCCTGTTTCACTCCAATAGTAGAGTGAACTAAATCAGATACCCCTTCTGGGGTGCGAACTCGTCCCACCACTCATCTGTACAAAGCCATAATCCCCCACATCAACTCTATGGGTACCCCCATCTCCTATAGTCAATCGAGCTCTCCACACCATGTCAAATGCTTTGAAGATAGGCACAATAGTAGACAATCTCCAAGTCTGAGGTAACCCTTCACACATGGCACGATTGAACAACACTGCAAGAACCTCCATCAACATATCCCTAGCATGAATAAAATGCTCCGCCACTAGACCGTCATGGTCATATGCCCTCCCGATCCTCATCCTGTCAATGACCCTCTGTACCATTCGAGTGGTAAAGAAAGTGCTCGTGGCTGGGCACGGCTCTGTAGGGCCCGGAAGGGGTTCCTGTCCAGGAACCATATATAGCGATGTCGCATACTGACCCCATACATCAAGTGAAGTAATCGCTGGGGGAGTTGAGTGCTCATGAAAAAGTCCCCATGCCTCTCTTAAGTCCCTGCTCAAGAACATCTCGTATAAATCTCGCTCCAACTGAGCCAGGTAAGCCCGCTTCTTCCGTCTCACAAGGCGACGGAAAGCAATCTGAGACTGTCTGTAAGTGATAACTCTTAGCAGAAGATCTCTCTGAAGCTGGGCTCTCATCTCTCTGCATTCCTCGTCATACCAACTATTCTGGGGCATGCTCCCAGATTGTCGCCTCCGAACCGGCTGGGTGTGTGGATATGCCACTGATGCGGCACTATGCAATGTCTTCGTCAGTAGAGCGGTGCACTCCTCCAGTGAGAGACCTGGACCAACTGTGCGTAGACGGTCCCATATCTCCTTTGTAACGGGTATGTGACCTGCCTACCAATGTCTGGGCTCTACTGTACTGAAAAGAGACTGATAGTGTAAAAAGAGCATGATCCACTGCTACACCCACTCGTCTAGCTCCCACAGTGAAATCCTGAATGCAGGGGATGAAGCTCGGCTGTGTCATGATATAGTCCACTGTATTGGCTCCATGTCTATGTGGAAAGCAAGTGAAACCAGCTGCCCCATGAAATCGGTGTAGGCCATTAAGTATGGCTAACCCATGCGTAGTCGTCATCTCAATGAGATATCTCCCATACTCTGTCTGCTCTCTATCATGCGATCATCTGTCGAGCCCAAACTCACCCACATCCATCTCTCTAAGCATCTCATCTGAAGTGTCGTAGAAGACTGTCTGTGAGTCGCCCGCTCGGGCATTGAAGTCCCCTAGGAGAATGATATCACCATCCCTAGAGAACTCCCAAATATCATCATCTAGAAGAGAGAAAGGTGATTGCCAACTGGGTGCAGCATATACAGACGTACTGGGAGGGAAGTAACATATGGAAATGTACAAAAATCGACCTGTGTTAGCTCTCAGCCTCACCCACATATATCGAGCATCATCATCTCTCCATACGATATGTAGTAGTGGCTGCAATTTCTCTCTGAATAGCACTGCTACTCCTCCTGACCCTCTAGTCCCATGTCCCGATCTCCCATTTAGCTTGTGGGCTGTCTCCCATCTATATCCCACCACATGCGGCATCAACTGTCCAGGGGCCTGGTGGGTCTCTGAGAAGAAAACAATGTCTCTATCTCTGAAACTGTCCTCAAATGCACCAATGTCCAAACTCATAGATCCATTACAGTTCCAAGTAGCCATCTTCAATGTGGTCCCATAGGTCTCGCACCATCATGTAGTGCGTCTCTCTAGAATCACCACCCGACCATCTCTGTAGAAGGCTAGCTTTCCCTTCTCTCGTGCCTCTCTAATCTCTGGCATTACCTCTCTCATATGTGCAAACTGTGAGAGAGTGAGGTCATCACCAAGGAATACACCTGTCTTCTTGAGAATTGGTCTCTTCCTCAAGAATTCCTTCTTCTCTTCCAATGAAGGAAAGCGCAATATAGAAGCTCTCTCCTTTGAAGATTCTCCAAGGCCCTCGCTTTTCTTGCCTACTCTCCATGCCTTTATATGGAAAGGCTTCTCCATCCCCATCATGGATGTGAGAGTTTTGACCACCTTTTCCACATCATTTATGTCCTTGAGGCCGGTTACTCTCACATGTAGTGCCCTTGTCCGCCTTCTTTGTTCCTCTTTGAGGGTCATGTTCATAAGAGTAGGTGTACAAGGAGCTTCCTTACTTTTCCCTTTCTTAGCCACTTCAATCCAATTTTTGGCCTCTTGTACTTTCTTTTGCGTTTCGGATATGACTGCAGCCCATGACTTCTTCTCCTCATCTTCTTTGATGGTCCGTACATGTTTTTTTTATATCTTTCAGCTCCTCGATCACCGAAGGCTGAATTTCACCTTCTTCGAGAACACGAGATGCCGCCACTTCCATCAACTGTTGTTCGAGGGTTGAGACTTTCCCTTTGAGTCTATCAATTTCATCTCGCATCTCTTTTCGTTCTTCATTCCATGACTTGAGCAGGGCTGCTTTTTCTTTCACCGCTTCCGCTCTCCATTCCTTCATCTCTCTCTCAATATGCTTCAGCCGCTTATTAGTTCTTGTAAATGTAACTTTCGACGAAAGGGAAGCCATGAGAGAGAGAGAGAGAGAGAGAGAGAGAGAGAGAGAGAGAGAGAGAGAGAGAGAGAGAGAGAGAGAGAGAGAGAGAGAGAGAGAGAGAGAGAGAGAGAGAGAGAGAGAGAGAGAGAGAGAGATTGGATCTAATATGGTAATTCCAAACCCTAAAGAATAGTTTGGAACCCAAAAAACTGATGGAAACAGCAGCTCGGAACAATTCATAACCCTAAATTTTGGTGGAAACAGCAGTTCAGCACCCAACACAGCAGTGCTGTATGGTCGAAATAAAAGTCCAAGAGGGAGATGGGGGCACGAAGCAGTTCGAGAGGGGGTAATTTCTGTGTGGGAGACAGATACGAAATCCTAGCGAAGGTAGAGCGGATGATGAAATGAGCAAGAAATTAGGACGGCCTGAGCGTATAGAGCAGAACAGCGCAACATTTCGAAACCCTAACTGAGAAGCTCAGACCCTCGAAACCCTAATAGAGAGAGGAGCAGCCTGTCGAAACCCTAACAAAGAGAAGCGCAGACTATCGAAACCCTAACAGAGAGAAGCGCAGCATTTCGAAACCCTAACACAGAGAGAGAGAGAGAGAGAGAGAGAGAGAGAGAGAGAGAGAGAGAGCATAATGTAAACTTGACTTATCCTTCTTTTTAGGCATGAGTGCTTGCTTGCATGCATGCATGTATGTATGTATGTACGTATATATGTATGTATGTGTTTGTGTGTATGTACTATGTATGTATGTATATTATGGCAACAAGGAAGTAAGATCATATTGTGTTTAAGACAGCATCACATCCAATGAATCCCAAAGAGATGTCGAGAGATTATATGAGGTACGTGGACAACCTCCCATTCCCAGCCACTTAGGCCCCATCCTACTAGCTCTTCTTTCTTCATGGATGATTCGGAGGGCCATTGACCAGCTATAGCATGGGCGTTCTGCCGACCACACGGGACTACAGAGTGAGCACCTCATCTATACTGCCTCCATTATTGCCCCATTGATTGCACATGTTTTCAACTGAGCTATAGTGGAGGGCTTCCTAGATGAGTGGAGGAGCAACACCATTGTGCCCATCCACAAATCTGGGGACACCCTCGACCCATGGAACTACAGGACTATCATGATTGGTCACATCATAGCCAAGGTTTATAGGGCTGATCTGGAGGCAGAGCTAAGTTCATATGCGGAGATGGAGGGGCTATCAGCACACGGGAGGTTTCCGACAGGCTTTCTCCGCCATTGATCACATCTTCATTTTGTGTTGCCTCATTGATGGGGCAAAGGTGCAGAAGAAGTGATTATATCATTGCGTGGAAGAAGTGTTTAGAGATATGATCATAGAAAAGCAAGGTGCACGTACAGTGTAGGGCGTAGGCAATCTTGTGCGACAAAGGAAAGTTTACTGATCTCAATATAACTAAGTACTTGGATGCGTTTGAGGAGCAAGCAGAGATCCAAGGATTACCCAACGATGTAATGGTACAGTATTTCGAACGAGTCATCTCTGGACCCATCTTAGAAAGAATCCACAAACATGCAACTAAACCTTGGACTGAATTTCGGAAAACACTCCATAAGATGTTCTTTCTTGAAGACTTCACTCAACATAGTCGGGGAGGATTCTTAAGATGGGTTAACTCTCCAAAATCTAGTGCGTCTCTAACTCACTTGCATGGCGAATTTATGAGATGATTTTCTTAGCTTCCTAAAGCTGACAGAAATGCATTAAACCCGGACCTTGTTATTCGTTTCCTAAAGATCTCAAGTCCAAAGGATAGAGCTGAGGCAGGACGTAGAATCAAAGAACTTAGTAAAAGATCTATAAACTTGCAAAGCATTAAACTAGTAAGTGGAGGCCATTACTCCATGGATTTCAGCAAAGCTTTTGATACCCTTCCACGAGAGAGACTCTTTGGGCGTCTTCACAGTTTGGGGATACCATCAGAGAGGATTTGGGCTATTTGCACACTTTATGAGCAGATGAATGAGAGAGTACAATGTCCGAGGGATTATCAAGGGCCTTTGCTAGCTCAGTGGGGGTTAAGCAAGGCTGCCAACTCTCTCCCATTCTACTCGGGTTCTACACAGATGAAATTGAGGACTACATACTACGGGCTGGCACTGGGAGAAGAGACCTCAAAGTACACATGTACACGTTCTATTATCCGCTGATGATATTGTATTGATTTCAAAGTCCATCGAGGGGTTACATCGCTACTTTGGCACCTTAAATGAGTTTTGTACACAAAAGGGGTTGATAATAAACCTTAACAAGACCAAGGTTATGATCTTTGACACCTCTCCTACAGTGAGGAATGAAACAGGATTTAGAGCAGCCGTTCGACAGCTAGAGGTGGTCGATTCATATGTCTACCTAGGAGTCACATTCACCAGTCTACCTGGTCCCTTCTACCTGGTCCCTTCAGTTTGAGACCGGAAGACACAGATAAGCTCACATGAGGATACACAGCTTTGGCCATGTTAGAGAGGAGACATCATCAGGCACACTTTTAGGAGCCCCGGATGAAGGGATGGCTATTTGACACGAGTCACACCAACTACAATGTATGTGGTGAGACTCGAGAGTTTGGGCTCCAGGTCGCACGGCCACCTCGTGGAGTGCCATTGAGAGGCCACAAGTATGCATGATCTGATGAAAATTCCATAGGAAACAGTCACTTCCACATCACATCATCTGGGCAGGCTACACCTCCTGTGGTAGTAGAGGCACTATTCCAGACTTTATGTTTCATTCACAAGTTGAGGGACCTCCCAATTGATAGACTTACATGCAGAGCATTTGATTCAGTGGTACAGGTCTCCGAGTCAAGGTATGAGAGAGCTTGGTATTCTTACGTGAGGACATGGTTTGATGGCCATGGATTGGATATCGGCAGACTACCACCCTTGCAGTATAAGCCAAATTCTCTCCACATTTGCCTCTCACGTAGCAAGTGCAACACGGTGCTTTGGAAGGATCTCTCGTAGCTCTACATCAGTCACACGTGGTTCACTCCCAACGTAGGATCCAGATTGTCACACTACCGAGACTAGTTCTTGGACTTTCTAGTAGCCGGATTCATCCAAAGACCACACTACATGGACACATACATGCCTCATAGCAGGTAACGATTTAGAGATTGAGACTGGTAGAGCTATAGACACTCCTAGAGAGAAGAGGAGTTGTCAGATATGTGGGGAAGAGGTAGAGGATGAGAAACATTTTGTAAGTAGATGTGAAGCATATGATGATATGAGGAGCAGACACTAAGACCTATTCACAAGACAGCCTACCCTTTGTCGCATCATGGCCTCCAAAGATCAGCGTCATTTAAGGAGACTCTTACTTGGCATACACCGCGACACAAATGCCCTACTCCAACCCACCATACAAGCTTGGACTCGGGGAGAGAGACAAAGCTCTCTGACTTCTTTGCCCCACGAAATGCACAAGCCACCTCAACCTCCGGTCACATAGAGAGGAGTGACTTTCCAGCAGGCTGAGTCTTGAGACCTCCCATGCTAGGAGATGACCTAGCACCCCAGGATATCGGGCACAGAAATCTCACAGACATGAGATTGCGGATATCGAGGCCTGTTATTGTTGAGCCATTAAGGAGAGACGGACCCAAATGATGGCTGATCCCAATGCCATCATCCGGGCAGCCCTCACTCCACCTCTACCTATGTACCACATACTACACCCACATATGAGCACTGGGTTGAGATAGTCAGTCACCTGGATGCATTCTCATATTTGTACTACCCTTGCATATAGGCCACCTTGGGGATAATGCTGCATATACCCCCTCTTTCATGGTTCCTCCACACATGCATGTTATGAAGACTTTGATTTACCTTGTATTAGCATCACTCTATTTTCTTCTCAGCACCCTTCGTCATTCCGATTGACTACTACTAATACTGCTGCTGCTGCTGCTGCGATGGCGATGGCGGCTTTGACGACAGAGATGGCTACGGCTACAGCTACTACGACTACTATGATTACGACTACTACGACTACTACTACTACTACGACTACTACGACTACTACGACAACCACCACCTACGACTACCACCACCGACGACTACGACTACGATTATGACCTACTGCTACTACCACCTACTACTACCACCTACGACTACAACTACGACTACGACCACTACCATTACCACTACCACTACCATTACCACTACCACTACCACTACCACTACCACTACCACTACCAAGTGGGATGGATTCTTCATCCATCGAATTGGGCCCATCACCAAGTTGTGGGCCTTAAATATATATTCAAGTGGGAATCGAGCACAATGACATACTCAGCTACTGACATCTTCAAGAATGTGGAGGGCAACTTTGTTTCTCCTTTACTCCGTAATTAAAAATAACTTTGCATACAAGCATACATTATACATCCATACATAGATTCATTCAAAGAACTATATCATGACACACAATTTAATGAGCAAGGACAATGTCTGAAAAGCTATGAAAAACACAAATGCATACTTATAAATGTACATAAACATACAAACTTTGAGTTGTTATCGATGGGGGCAAGGGTAGAGGAATCAATGTCAGCATAAGCATGCACATCAGTGTTGGCATGGAAGTGTGCATGACCATTGTACGTTTTCTCTCTTTTTTTTGCCTTTTTCTTTTCCTTTTTTTTGGGGTGTGTGTCTGTGAAGAGGTTTTGGTTTCTCAGCACTGCTCATCATGAATAGTATGCAGACTAGCATGGAAATGTGTCTATTTCTGACCACCCAACCACACGCGTGACGTGCCATGTAAAGAGCTTTATGTTCTATATTTAGCCCACCATAAGTAGGTAAGGCTCACCTTCGTTTTTCACTTTATACTGTTTGTTGGAAAAGTAAAGGAACGTGTGTATGTGTAAGCACGCGTGTGTTGTTCTTTTTTTCCTTTCTTTTTTTTTTTCTTGTTTCTTTTTTCTTCTTTTTTGATGGGGGGAAAGGGTGATGGACGGTATGTGTGTGCACACATGTGCCTGCAAGCGCAAATGCAAGTGTGTGTGTGCACGTGTGAGTGGATGTACAGTCCACCCTTTAGTTACATCATAATAAACTTACATGGGTAGGAATGGAATTGAAAACACATGCACAATTTATCAAAATACACATTTTGAATCCAAGGGCTGTATATTTACTGTCTGTCATAATGATCTTATTAATATTTGAGAGTATTTCAAGGGTACACATGTGGAAGATACGGAGTAGATAAGTCGTTATTGTTTGAAAACATCAATATAACAATGCGTCTCTCTGTCAATTTATTTTCCAAAACTAAAAAGAGAGACTATTTTTCTACTGACAGAGTGGAAAGCATGCTCACACCTTGCAATGAAAGCTGATGGAAGCACTAATGCATGGTAGCCCACAAAAATATTATGTGCCTGATTAGAAAGTCCCTTCAATAATAGCGCGCTCGTAATCTTGGTGTTAGGGATGTTTTCATTAAATAGTGTGATCACATCTTCTACCAAAGACTGTACTTGGGTATTGTCAGCATATTTGGCAACAGATACACATGCAGACACAAGTGCCTGTCTTGCAGCAGGACTCTTTTCTTCTTGAGCAGCAGTTTTAAGGACTTTCAGTAGGACTCCAGTAAATTTCTTCATTTGAGGGCCATGCTGATGCATCATTAGGTCAATGAATCTGGAGACGCCCACCCTGTTGAACAAAACCAGTACAAACAAAAATTCATATATGACTTTGAAAGAACGAAGCTCTCTCGTCGTGTACATCTACTTCAAACTTAAAATGACGATTAAGAATTAACTTCTATTACTTCTACATGGTTGCTTTTTTATTATTTTAAACCGCAGAGAATCTTTCAATGTCATATTCAAACCATGAATACTTTGGATGTATGAGCGGGATAGTTTTTCTATGATTACTATATGTTTTAGAGAGAGTGGATAACCTTCATGTGGACTGCACACTTACAATGATTAATCAACAATAGCTTCTATCGGTCAATTGATACACTTCATCCTTGACTATCAAGGCAAGCCATATAAGAACAGCAAATAAGCATTAAATTTCTTCGAAATAGAACAAGCCTCTGTGCCTAGGAATGATTTGGAGAAATACAGTGTCAAACTCTCAAGAAAAAACAGACACAAGCATGAATAAAGCTCAAGGACAATGAGATAAACCTCACTTCTCAAAACTGAAAACTCGCAAACCAACTGGAACAGCTTCAAGCGAGAAATAGGGTCACTTAAGAGTGAAAGTGTTAGTTTTCCAAATCAGTTGTGTCAGTTGCACATAAATTATCATTTTCACCTACAAGAATATTCCACTTTGATTCTAGCAAGATTTGTGTACTTTAACAAGAAAGCTAGTTTGCAATAAATTTTCTTATTTACCACCTTGTTTTTATGACATTAATTTTGGTTTAATCTGCGCACTGCAGCTTTCTCATAAAATTAATTTTATTTATGATTCTTATGCTCAAAAGCAAGATACTGTAAACTATATGAAAACCTTGTCTAGATGCCTTTTCTGGAGAAAACAGATGCAATTTCCAAAGGCTGTGCTGTGTGCTGCTGTAATTGTGGTTTCTTTCTTTGGACAATGTGGACAATCTCCCTCGGTGTCTAGTGAGAGTTTGCCTTGGCTTTGTTGTCAGGGTTGGTCAATGAAGGAGTTCATAGAACAAACTTGCCCGCCCAGAACTTACATTTAATATTTCTGGTCACTTGCATATTGAAGATGTTCTGAGCTTCTGCTATATGAAAGCTCTTATGAACAATTATTCTTAAAGCTATACCTACTTTCTACTTTCTTATTGCTGGAGTTACCTTGGAATGTCCTAAAAACCAACATTTGATATCAGAGCTATCAACATTTGGAAGCTCCTATAAACTCTCTCACTGACTGCCTCCGAAAAGCACATAATCAACATTGCATTCAGACGGTGGCACTGGGCAGTCATGTAGGCAGTTAAAACCTTTTTCAAAGTACAGATAGCTGGAGAACCAAGGTAAAGCCGTGGTTCCTATGCCGGACAACCACCTGAACCAGACCGCTACCACAGATAGACAGACAGACAGATAGATAAACAGATAGATAGATAGATAGATAAATAGATAGATAGATAGATAGATAGATAAGCAGAAAGATATATAGATACACACATAGATGGATAGACATACAGATAGATAGTTAAATAGATAGATAGATAAGTAGATAGATAGATAGATAGATTGATAGATAAGTAAATAAATAAATAGCACCAAGGCAAGGGCCATCACTAAGACTAGGACCACCGCCAAGACCAATGGACAACCACCATCTAATTGCCTTGAGCATCTTGTAACTGCAGAGGGCCACGACCACGACACTCGCAACTTCCCATGCAACTGTTAAGGCCACTACCCATCTGACCACCACCTTGGGTTGACCTAGGTGGTTAAACACAAAGGCGAGACAAGATGATCTCACAGGCCACCACATATCTAGCTCACTAGTCCAGCCAAATGGTTATACAAAACAATGCGAACCAAGAACGAAAGATATCACCAGTCGTATGTATACAAACCAAGAGTGTGAGCACACACATGCCCATGTATGTTCGGACACCAGAAAGAAGAAAGAAAGAAAGAAAGAACGATTTTTAATGTCTACTAGAAGGCCGAACTCGACCCATGAGATAAAATCCATTTACATGGGTTGTGTCTCTAGTTAATCGGAAAGACAAAGCGCATTGAAAATAAACTAAAATAGACTGATGCTGAAACAAGGTGAATCAGGGTCTCCATAGCGTGCATGTGTGGACAAACCACGAGGGAGAGGGGTATATCGAGCGCTATCCCTAAGGTTCCCTATATTCAAGGGTAGTATAAATATGAGAATGCATCTAGGTGAGTGAGTATCTCCACCCACAGACACACAAACACACACACACACACACACACAGAAAGAAAGAAAGAAAGAAAGAAAGAAAGAAAGAAAGAAAGAAAGAAAGTCATATTAACGTCTTCTGGAGGCCAAACTTGGCCTATGAGACAAAAACCATGTACAAGTGTAGTAACCTTGTGTAGAGAATGAAATGAAATAAAAGGTATATCACGACACAAAGATATATATATAAAGCAGATAATGGCCACCAAATACATGGGGGACATGTGAGTAAAACACCCTAGCTACCGGTGAATGGGTGGAGGTGGGTGTAGTATGTGGTACATCGGGGGTGGTCTGAGTGCCTCCTGAAGGAAGACAACCCATGGAGTGGTGGTCGAGAGAGAGAGAGAGAGAGAGAGAGAGAGAGAGAGAGAGAGAGAGAGAGAGAGAGAGAGAGAGAGAGAGAGAGAGAGAGAGAGAGAGAGAGAGAGAGAGAGAGAGAGAGAGAGAGAGAGAGAGAGAGAGGGGGGGGAGGGAGGGAGGGAGGAAGGGGGGGAGAGGGGGGAAGAGAGAGAGAGAGAGAGAGAGAGAGAGAGAGAGAGAGAGAGAGAGAGAGAGAGAGAGAGAGAGAGAGAGAGAGAGAGAGAGAGAGAGAGAGAGAGAGAGAGAGAGAGAGAGAGAGAGAGAGAGAGAGAGGGGGGGGGGGGAGGGAGTGAGGGAGGGAGGAAGGGGGGGAGAGGGGGGGGGAGGGGGAAGAGAGAGAGAGAGAGAGAGAGAGAGAGAGAGAGAGAGAGAGAGAGAGAGAGAGAGAGAGAGAGAGAGAGAGAGAGAGAGAGAGAGAGAGAGAGAGAGAGAGAGAGAGAGAGAGAGAGAGAGAGAGAGAGAGAGAGAGAGAGAGAGAGAGAGAGAGAGAGAGAGAGAGAGAGAGAGAGAGAGAGAGACTTTTTAACGTCGATTAGAGGGCAAAATCGGCCTATGAGACAAAACATATACATCAATATGATCCAATCCACTCTGATCCCAAAAGGAAAATAAAGTGTGAGTATCGCAAACGGGTAAAAAAGGAGTGGATAGTAACTGGCATCAAGGGTGTGGGGTGCTATGGGTATGCACTCTATATGCTCAATGGGTGAGATACAAATATGATATGCATAGGGAGGGGAGGCTCGATGGTATCACAACCCACTAAATGCCTAGAGTGGGTGTAGGATATAATGCATCGGTGGGTAAGGCATCATGGTGATCTTCAAAATGCTCTGAATGTCTAAATCGATAGGGGTGCGTTGCTGACGTCTCCGTATCTCCATGTCATGGCGTGCGTGAATCGCCTGAATCTCTCTTTGATATGGACGGGCTATCCGGACGGGGGCTCTCGGTCGTCGACGCTGTCGTCTAAGCTCCTCTGCTCTGTGTAATGTGACACCCCGCATCGCTGGGTCCTCGAGTGGCCGAGGGCCTAAAAAAATCTGTAATATAAGTCTGAAGGGGGGGGGTGGGTGGGGGGGCAGATGTATCTCCATCGGCTCCTGGAGGAGTGATGGGCAGCGTTGCTGGAGCTCTACTAGGAAACGACCTAGAGGGCGCTGGTCCACTGTCCCCAATAAAGCCCTGATTTCTCTGGGCCCCCTGAAGAGCTCTGGGTAGCCGTATCTGATGTCCTGATATGCCTTGCATCTACATGTGTAGTGCTCCTCGTCCTCCACCTCCTCTCTACATATCCTGCATAATCTCTCATCCCTCAGGGTATGTGTGGCTCGCCCAACCTCAATCTTGAGCTCGTGTAATGATACTCTGAGCTGCCCAATGGCCACTCTCTCATCTGGTGCCATATATGTATCCATGTATCGTGGTCTCTGAATGAAACCATCCGCTGTCACAGTCAGGAAGTGCTCTCTGTAGTGTTGCCTCTGTGGGAAGAGGCTCCCGTGGTGCTATCCATGTCTCCCTGACGTGTATCTGTAGTAGGTCCTGACGGATGATCCTATTCCTCTCCGAACGAGAGAGGGTAATGTGGGGGGAAGAGAGGTCATACTGAAAAGGGGGGAGATCCGTAATGCTCATGCGATGGTCTGCTAACCATCGGTAAGTCTGTGCATACCATACTCTCTCATGCCCTGTCTCTGCCAAATGTCTAGAGCTCTCAAATGCAAGCCTGGTGCCAAGCTAAGCCAGTATAATGTCATGTGGAGTGGAGGGCTTGCTACGAAGCAAGCATGAGATCATGGTGACCCGGGGCCTCTCAATCCGCGCCCACATCGCCTATGTGATCCCTGGTGCCCATACTGCCGTTGCTTACATCAATGCGGGTGTCACTAGAGTGTCAAAGAGCCACCCCTTAGTCCGGGGCTCCCGAAAATGTGTCTGAAAGCAACGTCTCTCCAATCCTGCAAGTGCCGCATAGCCTCGCGTCAATCTATCTCTAGCTTCCTGTGCCATGGAGAATACCCCTGTGCTGCTTGAGAAGGTGACACCTAGGTAGACGTAGGAGTCCACTACCTCTATCTGTCCTCCAGCTACCATGAAAGAGGCACGATGGCGTACTGTACTGGAGTTATGGAAGATCATGACCTTGGTCTTGCCAAGGTTCACTGTGAGTCCTCTCTCCATGCAAAAGGTATCGAGCGCTTGTAAATGTGACTGCAACCCCTCTTGTGACTCTGAAAGCAGGACAATGTCATCAGCATATAATAGGATGTGTACTCGCGTACCTCCGAGGTCTCCTCCTCGCCCTCCTGCTCACTGTATATACTCCGTGATCTCATCGATGTAGAGACCGAAGAGAGTGGGTGAGAGAGGGAAACCTTGTTTCACACCAATGGTGCTAACAAGGCTGTCTGATAGACCGCCGGGGCAGCGTACCCTGCCTGTGACTCACGTGGATGACCCATAGCATGTCTGATGGTAGCTGTAACTCCTGGAGCCTCCGTAGTAGTCTCTCTTGAGGGACCATATCGAAGGCTTTGCGCAAATCCACAAAGCAACAATATAGTCCCTACTTCCTCGCCTTTGCGCTCTCAATCAAGCAACGAAGCACGAAGCTGTGGTCGATGGTGGAGAAAGTGCCGCGGAAACCTGCCTGGCCGGGTGCTCTGATCCCATCTGCCTCAGCGTGTGTATTGAGCTCTGCCTCTAGTACTTCCCCATAGATCTTGGCCAAGATATGGCCTATCATAATAGTCCTCTAGTTCCCTAGGTCCATCATATCGCCGGACTTATGGATAGGCGTAATGGTATGCATAGTCCATGAGTCGGGTAACCCCTCAACCAAAGCACAGTTGAAGAGATGGGAGATCAAGTGGGAAACTACATCTGCTGCATATATAAAGTGCTCTCCCTGTAGCCCCGTGTGGTCTACTGACCGGCCATGCTGTAGCCTATGGATGGCCTGTCGTACCATGCCTGCCCTGAAGAGGGTGGATATCACAGGACGCGGTGTGGAAGGAATCAGCAATGGTGGCTGTCTTGGGACGTCATATAACCTCTGGGCGTAGGTGTGCCAAGTCGGAGGATCTGCTATGAGTATAGGTGGGCGTGGCTCACGTAGTGCCCTCCACGCGGTGGCACAATCCCTACTCATGAGAAGGTCGATCAACTCTGCCTCCTGTCGCTCCTCGAAAGCTCACCGCTTGCGGTGTGTGAGGGCTCGCATCTGTCGTCGTGCCTCCCTCTCTGTGATGGATCCCAAGATACTCTATGTTCTGAAATGTCGGTATAGTCGCCTACACTCCTCATCGTACCATCTATTCTGGGGTGTATGCCCCAGCCGTGTCGAATGTGCAGTGTTGTGGGTGGTGTATGGGAAGCTGAGAGTAGTAGATGTATGGAGGATCGAGGAGAAGTGGGCGGTGAGCATGTCCAAGGAGGCAGAGGGATCAAGGGAGTAGATGCGCTCTCGAACATGGGAGCTATAGATATGTGCTAGCTCATGTCTAAAGTGAATGGTGGTATGGGTTCGCGGCTGTATGGTGGCGGGGTGGGATATGCATGGTGAGCCTCGAATGGATAGGGCAAGATATGCGTGATCTACGGGTGGGATAGTGAATGAGGTCATCAGATGCGTCGCCTCCGGGGGTCCGATAACATAGTCTACCACACTGCCCCCCTCTCGTGTCGTGGGTGGAATGCAGGTGAGACCGCTCAAGGTGGGCAAGGTCCCCATCCCATTATATATAACGAGACGGTGTGCTGCTCCCATCTGGAGTAGGTGTCCGCAGTATGAGGTGGGTGTGGCGGTGTCGGCTGAGGCTCTGAGTGTAGGCATGCCCTCTATGGTACGAAGCATCTCAGGGTCCTCAAAGTCGTAGATATCACACAGGTGGCTCTAAGTGCGGGCATTGAAGTCGTAGATATCCAAATAGATGGGGGTGCCCGGTGTGGTGCGTAGTACCGCCCGTCGTCTGAGAAAGTCTCTCCTCCCAGCCTCATGTGAGAACTGAAGGATAAGTGCTCTGCTCCGTGTGGTATCCCGTCCTTCTCTCCACACTCTGGTGTAAGGGAGAGGCTCATCCGCGCGGTATCCAAGTAATGTGCACAAGTGACGCCCATCCTGCTCTAGTCATCCGTCTGTCTCTGTGAGGCCGGAGACGCGAACATTGAGCCTGCGAGCCTGTCGCATCCGCTCCTCCTCAATGGTGGTATGCACTATGTCGATCTCCTCATGGTGGTTGTTCTTCTTTGCCTCTTGTCGAAGGTTCTTTTTTACAACCTCGACCCATCCATCTTTCTTAGTCTCAAGCTCGCTCTGGACAACCTCCATACACTCCTTCTTGATAGTGAACTGAATGTCCTCTAGCTGTGGAGCGATCTCCCCCTCCTTGTGCATGCTGTCTAGTTTCCTTTTCATATCAGTAAGCCCAGTGTGCAACTCCTCCGGGTCCCGTGAGTGTTGCTTTCGGGTAGCAAGAAGCTCTTCCCGAAGGGATTTTTTTTCCTTCTCCAAGGTTGCCACCTTGGCTTCGAGGGGGACAACTCTGCGGGTAACCCCGTTCAGTGCCGAATCTCCTTCTTTCTTGTGTTTTCCTATCAACTCTCGGAGGGCATGCTCCAAGGTGGCCAGTTGTTCCTCCGGCTCGGGAGCCATGGCAGGGGGGTGAAGGGGGGGGGAGGGAGGGAGGGAGAGAGAGAGAGAGAGAGAGAGAGAGAGAGAGAGAGAGAGAGAGAGAGAGAGAGAGAGAGAGAGAGAGAGAGAGAGAGAGAGAGAGAGAGAGAGAGAGAGAGAGAGAGAGAGAGAGAGAGAGAGAGAGAAAGAAAGAAAGAAAGAAAGAAAGTGTTTTTACGTCTATTAGGAGGCCGAAACCGGCCTATGAGACAAAACGATATACATGGGCGTATCTTCTATCTATCAGAGAAGATAAAAGTGCTGAAAAAGAAACTCGTAAAGCTGAAACATATCTCCGTGGTATGCATGTGGAGATACCCATGAAAGTTGGGAGGGGGGAGGTATGGAGTGCGATATCAACGATAGTCTATATGCAAAATGGTAGTACAACAAGCATGAGAATGCATCTGAAAACGACTAACTAGCTCCATCCTGAGAGAGAGAGAGAGAGAGAGAGAGAGAGAGAGAGAGAGAGAGAGAGAGAGAGAGAGAGAGAGAGAGAGAGAGAGAGAGAGAGGGGCTAGGGTTAGGGTTAGGGCTCGGGTTAGGGTTAGGGCTCGGGTTAGGGTTAGGGTTGGGGTTGGTTTTGGGTTTGGGTTGGGATTTAGGCTCTTGGTTTAGGGTTCGGGTTAGTTTGGGAGGCTAAAATAGGTATTTTGGCAATGGGGGTTTCTGTTTAGTTTTAGGTGTGAAGTTAAGGTGGATATAAAATTAAAATTAAAATCAGGTATAGTAGGCATTATGATTAGGGTTTAGGGCTGAACTCGGGTTGGGGTTAGGGTTAAAGTTAAAGTCAAGTTAAGATGTGGATCAGGGCATGGGGTATGGTGAGAGAGGGCTCAGAGAGCAGTGCAGCACCGCGGGGCAGATCGAAGGGGGGCGGAGGTGGACGGGGGTACAGAGGTGGCGACTGCAGGAGGCAGAGACTGCCACGGGGGTGCAGAGGTGGAAGTCGGGTGCTGCAGAGGTAGCGGGGCTGCAGGCAAACAGGTATAGCGCCGACGGGGCAGCTTCGGGCTGGTCGACAGGCGGGAGATGGGCAGAGGTTGCTAGGTCGAAGGGCGGGAAGATGGAGCAGTGGGGCGGGCAGAGAGCCGACGGGAGAGCTGCGGGCAGGTCGACGGGCGGAAGATGGAGCAGCGGGGCAGGCAGAGAGCCGACGTGGGGGCTGCGGGAAGGTCGATGGGCAGCAGATTGGGGGGGGGGAAAGAGAGAGAGAGAGAGAGAGAGAGAGAGAGAGAGAGAGAGAGAGAGAGAGAGAGAGAGAGAGAGAGAGAGAGAGAGAGAGAGAGAGAGAGAGAGAGAGAGAGAGAGAGAGAGAGAGAGAGAGAGAGAGAGAGAGAGAGAGAGAGAGAGAGAGAGAGAGAGAGAGAGAGAGAGAGAGAGAGAGAGAGAGAGAGAGAGAGAGAGAGAGAGAGAGAGAGAAGAAAGAAAATGTTTTTACGTCTATTAGGAGGCTGCACTCGGCCTATGAGACAAATCAATGTACATGGGTGTATCTTCTGTAAATCAGAAAAGAAAAAGTGCTCAAAAAAACTCGTAAAGCTGATATAGATCTCCGTAGTATGACAAGCATGAAAATGCATCTGAAATGACTAACTAGCTCCTTCCTGTGCTAGTGGGCGGGTGTAAGCTGTGATACATAAGTGGAGGTGGAGTCAGGGCCACCCTCATGGCTGCAGCGGGGTCAGGCATCATCTAGGATCGTCTCTCCTCCATGGCGCAATGGTCACAGGTGTAGATCTCTGCAATCCGGTGTCCGTGAAGTCTCGGGGCCCGATATCCTACCGCACAGGGTCATCTCCTAGCTCGAGAGGTGTGACCCTACTGAAGAGTCACCCCTCTCGGTGTGTGAGCTGAGGGGGTGAGGGCTCCTGCATGTCGTGGAATAAAGAAGTCAGTGAGCTGACTCTGTCTCCCTCCTGTATGGGCTGCTACAGTGGGCTGGAGTAGGGAATCTCTGTGACTCTCTATCTCTAGTAAGAATCGCCCGAGCTGTCGATGGTCTCTAGAGTCCATGATCTCTCGGAGGGTGGGCTGCCCCGTAAATAGAGTCTTGTATCTGCCTTTGATGTCATCATATGCGCTACATCTGTATACAAAGTGCTCCTCCTCATCCATCTCTACTCTGCATACCCTACATATCCGCTGCTCTCTAGGAATGTTTGCGGCTCTGCCCATCTCAATCTCTAGTCCGTGTGATGAGACTCTCAAGTGGCCAATCGCTACCCTCGAGCTATGCGGCATGTAAGTATTCATGTAGCGCGGTCGCTGGATAAAACCGTCCGCTAGTATGTCCAAGAATTGATCTCGATAGTGTGATAGTCTCGATCCCATGTGTGGTGTATGCCATGTCTGACTAATGTAGAGCTGCCAGAGAGCGCAACATTCCTCTCACGACGGGAGAGGTGGATGTGAGGTGAGTCCGGGTCATACTGAAAAGGTGGCAATCTGTCCATATCAAGTCCATGACTATCAAACCAGACTCTAACCTGAGTGTACCAAGCTCTCCCATATCGTGACTCTAATATGTATTTAGATGTCTCAAAAGCTCTATGTGTGAGTCTGTTTGTAGGGAGCTCCGGAAGTGTGCCTGCTGACATCTCCGCTCTAACATGGCTAAAGCTTCATATCCTCGTGTGATTCTATCGGTGGCTGCCTGTTGCATGCTCAAGGGGCCAGGCAAGCTCGTGAATGTGACTCCGAGATAGACATAGGAAGTGACGACCTCAATCTGTCCACCGCTGGCTCTGAATCCTACTCCATTCCTCACCATGGGGGAGGTGTGGAAGATCATGACCTTGGTCTTGCCAAGGTTTACTCTCAAGCCCCTCTGTGTACAAAACTCGTCCATGGCATCTAGGTGGATCTGTAATCCCTCGGGTGACTCTGAAATCAATACAATGTCATCGGCATATAATAAAATGTGGACATGTGTACCTGCGAGGTCTGCACCCTCTCCTCCCGCTCGGAGAATGTAGTCCTCATAGAGTGCATAGATGGCCCAAAACATCCCTGATCGTACTCCCAAGCTCTGGAGGCATCGGAAGAGTCTTTCTCGTGGCATAGTATCAAAAGCTTTGCGGAAATCCACAAAGCAGCAATATAATCTCTTCTTCCGCATCCTTGCCCCATCAATGAGGTAGCACAAAACGAAGATGTGATCAATAGTAGAGAAAGCTCGGCGGAAACCTGCCTGGCCTCGTGCTTGTAGCCCCTCAGTCTCTGCATATGAGCAGAGCTCTGCCTCAAGTATGCCACCGTATAGTTTGGCCATGGTGTGGCCAATCATGATGGTCCTGTAGTTCCTTGGGTCCAGGGTGTCACCAGATTTGTGGATAGGCACAATGGTGTGCATAGTCCACTCCTCTGGGAAGCCCTCCCCTATAGCCCGGTTGAAGACATGTGCAATCAACGGGGCTATAGTGGAGGCTGCGTTTATGAGATGCTCGCTCTTCAATCCCGTGTGGTCTGTCGAACGTCCATGTCGTAGTCATCCTATGGCCCTCTCAACCATCTTTGTTGTGAAGAGAGAACTAGTAGGGAGAGGCTCAAGTGGCTCGATAATGGGAGACTGCCGAGGTACCTCATATAATCTCTCAACGTAGTCATGCCATGTGTGTAGGTCCCCAATAGGTGTGGTCGGGCGTGGCTGTCGTAAGGTACGCCATGCTGCGGCACTGTCCATACTCATAAAAAAATGGTATAGCTCAAGCTCCTGTGCCTCCTCAAAGGCTCGCCTCTTCTGACGTTTGAGGGTCTTCATCCGTCTCTTGGCCTCTCTCTCTGTGATCTCTCCCAATGCTCGCTGGGCTCGTAGTCGGCGGTAAAGGTCTCTGCATTCCTCATCATACCAGCGATGTTGTGGCATAGTCCTAGGAGGAGGTGTGTGACCAGAATGGATGGTGTGTGGGAAGGAGCTGATGGCTAATGTATGAAGGACGGATGCTATCTGTGAGGTGAGTAGGGATAGTGGAGTGATAGGATGAAGCAAGAGAAGATCCTTCTCCACTTGAGCTGCATATATGTGAGCTAGCTCGTGTGTGAAATGGATGGTGGTGTGTGGGATGCGTGCTTCAGGTCTGGGTGTAGGGGTGTCTCCCTTGAGGGAGAGCGCGAGGTACGTGTGATCGGCCCCAATGGGTATGGGTGGGATGCTGAATGAGGTAAGTAGGTGGATGGCCTCTCTGGATCCCATGACAATCTACTGTACTTCCCCGGCCATCTGTGACTTAGTGTGGTATGCATGTCAATCCTCCTGAGGTAGGCCACTGAGCCATCTCGTCATTATGTCGAGAGCCTAGGCTGAGTAGGTGAGTGCCATAGTGAGTGTGTGTAGAGTCGGCTCAAGCTCGAGCTGTAGACTCATCCTCTATGGGATGTAGTATTTGTGGGTCTTCTGGGTCAAATATCTCACACTGATCACTACCTGTCCTCGCATTGAAGTCTCCCACGAGGAGGACTTCCCCTAATGCAGAGTACTCTCTAATCTCTTCTGACAAACAAGTGTATGGTGAGTCCTCCTCTCGATCTATGATAGCGAATCGCGAGCTAGAAGGAGCAAAGTAGCATAGCGCTATGAAGATAATGTGCTCCTGTGAGAGCCGGAGTCGAATCCAAAGATATCTTGCCTGTGAGTCACGTGTGACTATCTGTATCCTCCTCTAAAGTCCATCTCTAAAGAGTATGGCTACTCCTCCTGATCCTCTAGTGGTCTGCTACACTCTCTGTATGTGGACTCCCACTAGAAACTGTGGACTCGAGGTAGGCTCCGGTCTTGGCTCTCATGTGTCTCTATTAGCATAATGATGTCTCTACCTCTACGCACCTCTTCTAACCTCTCTGGGTGTGTCCATAGATCTCCATGCAGTTCCAAACTGCAAAGTGTATCTCCTTAAGTGTCTCACAGGCCGCTGATCCCTATCGGATGATCTTGCCATCAATGATGACACGACCATCTCTCTATGAAGCCTTTTTTCCTTCTTTGCGAGCTTGGTGTACTCTCGGCATGCATGCACGACGATGTGCTACTTGCATGGGTGTAAGATCATCATCAAGGTAGATGGGGGGGGAGGGAGGGGCATCAAGTGCTCTCAAAATCACCCTCTTGCGAAGGAAAGTAGATCTTACATTTTCGGAGGGGAAGTGTAGAATGAGAGCTCTCTTTTTTGTGGGGTCTCCCCCTGTTCTCCAAGACCTGATGAATGGGGGGGACTCCTCTTTGTAGCCGAGCATCTTGCATAGTGTCTTCCCATCGGACTCGGGGGTAGAGCCCTCTTTTTGTACAATGCCCGTGATGCATACATTGAGATGACGGGCTTGTCTCATCTTTTCTTCCTCAATGGTGATGTGCATGATGAGGGCTTCTTCCTTTTGTGCTTCCTCTTTGGCTTCTTTTTTGATGTTCTTCTTCACTATGTCGATCCACCCTTCTTTGGTAGCTTCTAATTTGTTTTCCATGCTCGCGGTCAAGGCTTTGGTGAGTTCTTCTTTGAGAGCTTCTATCTTGTTCATATTAATCTCTCCCTCTTCGGGTGTGACAGAGACCATCGAAGCTTTGAGGAGCTCCAATTCCTCTTTCATGTTTGCTCTCTCTTAAGCCCATTCTTCTTTTTCTTTCTTGCTCTCCCTCTCCCACTCTTATTTCTCTTTCTTCCATGTTTCCCTCTCTTTATGATATGTTTCTACTTCTTTCTCGAGCTTTGAGAGGCCGTTGATGATGGTTGTGATATTGGAGTCCACCATCTTCTTGTTTTCTTTGATAACTATGGTCAGTTTATCCTCCATTTTTGTCAAATCGTCCTTAGCCATAGCGGTCATGGCGTTAGGAGATGGAAAAATGCTCAGTGTGGTGAGCCCAAAGACTTGCGATGAAGATGGAAGCGCGCTCGATGCGCGATGGAGCAAGGGTGGGAGTGGCTAATAACTGTGGGCAACAGTTGTTAGTCCGGGGCAGGGACCCTCTAGAATCAAACCCTCATAGACCCTCTAAAATCAAGCCCTCTTGAATGAATCGAAAATTCGAAACCCTAAAAACTCAAAAAATTCAAAACCCTAAAAACTGAGTTACTGAGCCCTAAAATTAGACTTTCGAAATCCTGGAAACCCTAAAAATTCACGGTGGAGGTTGGGGATAGGGTCGCGAAAGGGTCCGAGGGAGGCGAGAGGCATCACGGGAGGGGTTGAGGGTGGGTTGTGCAGGGCGGGAGGGCTGAGGGCAGGCGGGGAGGCGCGCTGCATTTTTAGGGTTTCTGTACGGGACAGAGCTGCGCGAGTAGGGAGAGGTGGCGGTTAGGGTTTTAGGGCTTCTATACGCGAAAGAGCTGCGGGCTTCTGTGGTTAGGGTTTTCATGCAAGTTGAGCATAGCGCGGAAGCAGGTGGAGGAGGCGAGAGGCTGTTGCGCGTGCGCGCGCGCGCGAGAGAGAAAGAGAGAGAGAGAAAGAAAGAAAGAAAGAAAGTGTTTTTACGTCTATTAGGAGGCCGAACTCGGCCTATGAGACAAATCGATGTACATGGGTGTATCTTCTGTCAATCAGAAAAGATAAAAGTGCTAAAAAGAAACTGGTTAAGCTGATATAGATCTCCGTAGTGTGCATGTGGGGATACCCATGAAAGTGGTGGGGGGTGTATGGAGTGCGATATCTATGATAGTCTATATGCAAAAGGGTAGTACAACAACCATGAGAATGCATCTAAAACGACTAACTAGCTCCATCCTGTGCTAGTGGGTGGGATGTAATATGTGATACATAGGTGGAGGTGGAGTCAGGGCCACCCTGATGGCTGCAACGGGATCGGCCATCATCTGGGATCGTCTCTCCTCCATGGCGCGATGGTCACAAGCCTGGATCTCCGCAATCTGGTGTCGGTGAAGTCTCGGGGCCCGATATCCTATATCACGGGGTCGTCTCCTAGCTCGAGATATCTGAGCCTGCTGAAGAGTCACCCCGCTCAGTATGTGGGCTGAGGGGGGGAGGGCTGCAGCACGTCGTGGAATAAAGAAGTCAGTGAGCTGACTCTGTCTCCCTCCTGTATGGAGTGCTACAGTAGGCTGGAGTAGGGAATCTCTGTGACTCTGTATCTCTAGTAAGAATCGCCCGAGCTGTCGCTGGTCTCTAGAGTCCATGATCTCTCGGAGGGTGGGCTGCCCTGCAAACAGAGTCTCGTATCTTCCTCTGATGCCATCATATGCGCTACATCTGCATACAAAGTGATCCTCATCCTCCATCTCTACTCTGCATACTCTGCATATCCGCTCCTCTCTGGGAATGTCTGCGGCTCTGCCCGTCTCAATCTCGAGTCGGTGTGATGAGAGAGAGAGAGAGAGAGAGAGAGAGAGAGAGAGAGAGAGAGAGGTACATCGATGGTGGTCTGAGTGCCTCCTGAAGGAAGACAACCCAGGGGGTGGTGGTACGCCTGTTTCATCATGCGGTTGTAGGCTGTCCTGATGCGTGAGATATCCTCCTGATATAGTCGTGGTCGGCAATATCCAACCATGCGTGGTCGACGTCGTACTCTGTGTGCGTCTGCCTCGTGGAGCGTGAGCCCTATAGATGGACCTCTCTGATGTAGCTCAGCTTGCTGAAAGAATTGAGTAATGGTCTGCTGGGTACTCACCCGTGTCTGATGTGTGGGCTGTAGTGACTGCTCTCGCCTCTCGTATGCTGTTGTAAGGAAGCGTCCCAAGCGCTGCTGGTCTCCCATAGTCATGCATAGCTGGAGCGACGACTCTATCTGAAACTGTGGTCGTAGGTCTAAGTATGTTGGTCATCTGATAACAAAATGCTCCTCACTCTCTACCTCTGTCTGGCATACTGGGCACCACCTCTCCTCACGGGGGACTCCCGTGGACCGACCCCTCTCAATCTCGAGCTGATGTGATGAAACCCGAAGCTGAGAGAGAGAGGTATATTAACGTCTTCCAGAGGGAAAACTTGACCTATGAGACAAAAAATCACACACAAACCGTGGTAATCTTTGTGTAGCAATGAAAAGGGAAAATACTCGCTACACAAAACTGTGTAGGCTCAAAACAACAAAGGATGGTGTACGTGGTAATGAGGAGGTAGTGGGGATAAAATACTGGTGCCTAGGGGAGTGTGGCTCGGACTCTGCATATAATAACCACCTGATACAAGGGGGACGAATGAAGGAGTGAATGTGTATACCCTAACTGCTGATGATGGGTGGAGGTGGGTGGAGTATCTGGTACATCGGCGGTGGTATGAGTACCTCCTCGAGGAAGGCTGTCCAAGTGGTGGTGGTGCGTATGTGCTCGATCGTGTAGTCGAGGGCTTCAAATTCTTCAACATTGTTGAGATATAGAAAACACTCATAAATCTAAGATGATCTTAGGATGTTTTTTGCATACCCATGGCATCACCTCCTCAAGCAAAGAGTTCCATAAGAAGTTGCAGTATGTTCTAGCTTGAGCTTCATTTGATTCTTCAAAAGATGATACTTTAAACCTTTAGTGGTACGTGGTGGTGTTTCCAAGATCTTTGATAAGGAGACTTGAGTAAGCACACTTCCTTCATTGAACATGAACTTCTTCTTGTCCTTTAGCTTCTTGTTATTTGCGTAATGTGTATACTCCATATCATTTGTAATGATTTGTTGGGCTTCGTTGATTCCAATTCTTGAAGAGCAATATCTTGATTATTCAGCACCTCTAGCTCTTCAACTTGGATTTCTTTGAACAATTGATTCTCACATTGAATTGCTTGATCGATAACATCATCCAAGGTATCTCCTTGAGGCATAGATAGCAAGAGATACTTCACTTCATCTTTGAGGCTGCTTTGAAATTGATTAATTAAGAAGCCTTCTTGATATGTAGATTCACAAACAATATCTTGAAATCTAAGGCATAGTTTGAGACCAATCGATCACCTAGTCTTAACAAACTTTTCAACTCTTGGACATGTTCTATCAAATCCTTTATGGTAGATTGAATCTCCTTGCATATGGAATCCACAATGCTAGGCCTTGATGAAATTGGTCATGCCCAAATGTCAGGGGTGCACTAGATTGTGCCCTTTCACTAGACTTGAACAATATTTCAGAAATATGCTTTTGATTACAAGATCACTATGCAGGGGAAATAATACAAGAGTATAGAATTGTTACAAAAAGTCCCATAACCCAAGACTGATAGGTATGGATAACTAGAGTAGAGAAGATACAAGAGATCTCCAAACCGGAGCTTGTAGCTATGAAACAAGAAATCTGAGATATAAGAACTCCTTGAGGGAGATGAACTAGGTACAAGAAATAGTTGGACACAATCTCGTACTACAAGATTACAAGAGGACAAGACAGGTTCTCCACAATACTAGACTAAACAGGACTAAAACAAGGAACAAGACTAGAACTCCAATCGGAACTTGGAAAGTATGTACTTAGAGATCATGACTCCTTGAACTCCCAAGAATGGCATCCATAAGACTAGCATTCGCAAGTGTAAGGATGTATGTGGCCAAGCCCTCCTTATATAGCTGTCCAAGGGCAGTTATGAAATGATTATGTCATCAACTATGTCAAAATTCCGAAACAAGACCTGAGGAGGATGTCAGAATCAAGCAAGTAGATAGTCAATCAAAGGGTTTTGCATGTTCAGAACAAGATGCTAGAATTATTTTCCTTTGTATCCATGACAATCTTTTCCCTTGCTGAAGTAAATTCTCTAACTTTTTTTGTGATGCAATCGACGCAATTCTGAGTTGTGTTATTCTTGTAAACCCTTCTTATACTCTCTGTCCTTCCTATGCCATCTTGGTGCTTCCGCATTTGTGAAGTATCTTTGTGCACAATCATGTTATAGGGTATACTTCCCTAAGAGGAAACCCACCTTGAGTAGAGAGTGTCATGGAAGGTGTATCTACTCCTCTTCCTAATCACCGGTCCCGATTCTCTCTTCTCCATCGTTGGACTACATCTATGGTCTACTACAGGATAGTGTCATATAGAGATAGAAAGTTGGCTACGTGAACTTACTCTCACCTGGTGGAAGCTATCATCTTGGAAGTCTCTCAATAGGTGGCTACAAGAAGAGAGCTACAAGAAGAGAGAGAGGCGCACACAGATGAAACTACAACTTTCACAAAACAACTCTTGTCGCAATCAGCTTCATTGAATGAAGGGCATCTTGACTAGGATTTCGTGAATCCTAAGCAAATTAGAGAAATCAAGCTAAGGACCTTTGATAGGCCTAAAGCATTCTAGTAGCATCTTAGTCCTCAGATTATCCACACTTGCTCTCCAAAGTCACTTCTTTATTACAAAGTCTTACAGACGTATTCGGATGAGGCTATAGAGATCTAGAAGAAATACCTCATAAGATGGGTACCCATACTATACTATTGTTCAAAGTAAAAAGGAGAAAGTCCGCTCTCAATTATGGAACTCTAGAATGTAAAAAGGTTCATCGCTGCTTCTTTATCTTCTCTTTTATGCTTCATTTGTTTCATTGATATGCTTTAATCAGTTTTAGTTTGTCTCATGGTGGAACAAGAACAATTTATCAACCAAAAGTGATTTGTAATCTTATTCTTGTCAATTGAAAATTAACATTGAGCAAACATTGTTATATTAGAAATTTCCCATTAGCATAATGCAAAGATCGAGAGATCTCTTGCCCATAGTTGATAATATCATCAATTTTCTCTGAAGCTAAAAGTACTTTAAGTCATTCAATGTTACACATGTTTGGAAGGCCATTTTGTTCTCTCTAGAAGAGTCTTGGTTCTTATCCATGAAAGACATCCTCAACGAGTTACTAATTCCATGTCTCATAGATTTAGTGATAAGTTTCCATTTGATTTTCCTCTCACAAGTAAATTTTTTTCTAGTCATTCATGAGTGACAAGGAAAACTCTTCAAGTTCAAGATCTCCAGGCTACAACTTGTGCACAAGTTCAAAACAAGGTGCAGCACAAGTTATAATGAGTTGCAACAAGAATACATTAGAGAGACAGAATACACGATCACTTGAAACTTTCATCATAGACTTTCATCATAGACTATCATCATGTATGTATGATACATCATGAATGTTTATTGATACATGTATGCATCTAATATTATGAATGTATATTCTATATGTTCTACGTATATGTTATGTTCTAGAATCCAGGTATTTACAAATTACTACCACAACTAATCTAATAATTCTTCAATGTTCGTATGTATTTCTATGATGCATGTCCATGTATAAAGTATGTATGCCCTATTTGTATGAATGTGTATATAGAATCGACATATGTATACACAAGAAAAAAAGAAACAAACAAAGAAATAGAAATAAGACTTTTTCTTACCTTGACCAGTTACAACGATGCAAATGATTAACATACAACTTGAAATCATCACTTCTATTATTTGCTTTGAGTTGTGCGCTTTCCATACATATCATTTCATAGGATTGCAATGTTCATCCTTTTGAAGGAGATGAGAGCATGAAAACTCTTGAAATCACATGAGATGTGTCATTCTATCAGAACATGAGTTTGAAATAAGGTGGAACGGCTCGTTTTATTCAATGTGAAGGGTATGTGTTCGAGCCGAGAACGAAATGGAACTGTGAGGTTTGGGGCACACTTCAATATAAAAATGAAGAAGTAAATTATTGATATATCTTATATTTGCATTTTTTTTTACATGCATATGTATGTATAAATGCAAGTTTTAGGATTCATTGATGTATGAAGTATGTATTTTTCATGTATATAATTCATATGCATTAGTTTCTTATATTATGTAAATAATTCACAAATGAGACACTTAATACGTACTCTACGTTTGTTACATTCAATGTATTTGGTGCATTCGGTTCAAGTACCGTATGTGATCAATGTGAGCATGAATTGAGCCATGGTTCAAAGGAATTGTTACTAATGGATATTAAAATCCACTTCACTTATGTTAGCTTTTCAAGAGCTCATAGTAACTTAGTGGTCTGTGTGATTACGACGCCAATGCAAAAGTTCATCTACATATGAACTAGGGAGTCATGTGAAAGAAACTACATTAGGAAAATACTAGAGAAACAATGTAACATATGATGCATCTTTTAGGGAGTGATGGTCATAAAACAGAAGTGTGAATATCAAGATCAATTA
>CM035428.1:117099169-117111669 GCA_020310875.1 Ceratopteris richardii
TTGTGTGTCTGTCTATCTATCTATCTATATCTCTATCTATCTATCTAACTATCTATCTATCTATCTATCTATCTATCTATCTATCTATCTATCTATCTATCTATCTATCTATCTATCTATCTATCTATCTATCTATCTATCTATCTATCTATCTATCTATCTATCTATCTATCTATCTATCTTTCTATGTATCTATCTATGTATCTATCTATCGATCTATCTATCTATCTATCTATCTATCTATCTATCTATCTATCTATCTATCTATCTTCTATCTATCTGTCTGTCTATCTATCTATCTATCTATCTATCTATCTATCTATGTATCTATCTATCTATCTATCTACCTATCTATGTATCTATCTATCTATCTATCTATCTATCTATCTATCTTGTTGGAGTTTATTGACCTCCAAAGTATAGCAGGAAGTAGGTGGAACCCCCTAGGAATAAGTTGACCTTCTCACAAACTTCATCATAGAAAACCAGTCATGCTTGCAGAGCTTACTACTCTCTACTCACTCAAAATTTTTAAAACTGTCTTAACCACCTATACTAGAGCCAAGAGCTTTCCAATGAACAAAGAACACTCAATTTGGATAAATACTCAATGAGCTATGACCTCTGCAATATGCAGCTTTAATGGAGACCTTGAAACAGAGATGAACCTGAGGACATACATCACTTGAAGAGACTACTGCTCTTAACTCACAACTCCAATGAATCTGAAAATTTCCAGAATACAAATAGACTTGGAGAGCTTTCTAACAAGCCAAAGAACACATGATTTGGATACATACACAAGGAGATATGACCTCTGCAAGTTGGATGTTTAATGTAGACCTTCAGCAGGGATAAAAAACAGAGAACACACACTACTTGCAGAGAGTGTTGCTCTCAGCTCATAAATCCAATGATTATGAAAATTGTACTATAAAAGTAGACAAGAAGAGCTTTCAAATGACTATCAACCATGTAATTTGATATATAATGAGGGAGATACAAGCTCTACAAGCTCTGCATACAAAAACTAGAGTAGCATAGAGATACTCTCTTGAACATCCCACAAGATCACGACTTTTCTCCTCTTTTATAGCATGGGAAACTAATCTAAAAACTTCCTAATACATCTAAATTCGTGGTAGACACTTGGATGGAGGTATTACATGACTCAAGTGCTCAAATAAGCAAAGTATTGATGGACTTTGAGAACTAGCCACATCGACCTTCCACTAGGACACCACTGAAGCTCCCTTGTGACTCACTAATTTGACTCACCATGTTCTAGAACTCACGTGGTATTTTTGCTACATTTTATGAATAATATGAGCCTTCTTGAAGTATTTGAAGACTTCCCAAAGGTATTTACATAATTTGAAACTTGTACCCTACATAAAACAAATGTTCGCAACATTCTCCCCCTCAAGTTTCAAAGGGTATTTCCTTCATGCCAAGAATATAGTTGAATCTTTGAAGCTTTGGTCCATCCAAGGATTTGGTGAAGATATCTGCAAACTTGATCCTTTGTTCCAACAAAAGAAACCTGCACTTCATTGTTCATGGTCTTCTCTCGAACATAATGATAGTGAACCTCTATATGCTTTGTTCTAGCATGAAAAATAGGATTTGAGGTCATATGAATGCTGCTCAAGTTATCCCCATATATCAGTGGTACATCAACCTGCACATTCAAGTCATGAAACAACTTTTTAAACCACATAACCTCAGTAGTAGCCAAATGCTAAACCTCTATACTCAGCCTCTGTAGAAGATAAAGCACTGTAGGCTGTTTCTTTGAACTCCATGTTAATGTCTTGTTTCCTGCTATTACCACATATCCACTTGTGGACCTTCTGTCATCTTGCTTCCAGCCCAATCTGCATCACTAAAGACTTTAAGAGTTAGATCAACATCATGACTATAAAATAATCCTTCGTTCATGGTACCTTTCAAATACCTAAGCACTCTTTTCGCTGCATGCATATGAGGTACTCTAGGTTCATGCATAAACTGTGACAATACTCCCACTGCATAACATATATCAGGTCTAGTTTTGTTGCATAAATCAAAGATCCTACCATGGATCTATATACATTGATATCATGCAACTCATCACCTTCCTTTGCACTCAGCTTTACATTACATTCCATTGGAGTAGAAACAAATTTACATTCCTGCATACCAACCTTTTCAGCATATCACATATATACTTTCTTTGTATCAACCACATACCTTCATCGCTATACACAATTTCAATCCCAAGAAAGTATCTGAGCAAACCAAGATCTGAAATTTTAAATTCCTTTCCCAAATTACCTTTTATCTCATCAATTGCTTTTGCATCATTCCCTGTAATCAACAAGTCATCCACATAAATGCATACATAGACACACATGCCATCTACATGTTTTACATAAAGTGAAGGATCAGCATGACTCGCTGTGTAGCCTTGCAGCATAAGATACTTTACCAACCTTGCATTCCATGCCCTTGGTGCCTGCTTAAGACCATACAATGCCCTCTTTAAACCTGCATACATGATTAGGATATTTTGCATCCACATAACCATCTGGTTGTGACATATACACTTCTTCATTTAACTCACCATTAAGAAAGGCATTCTTTATATCGAGTTGATATATATTCCACCTTTACTTGCAGCTAAAGCCAACAAAGTTCTCACCGTTGCCATATTTGGCTACTGGACTAAATGTTTCCTCATAGTCCACACCTTGAGTTTGATTATATCCTTTTGCTACAAGTCTAGCCTTATATCTAGACACACTACCATCACTATTTCTTTTAATCTTAAAAACCCACTTGCAACCAATTACCTTTTTCTTTGGTGTACTTGGAACTAAATTCCAAGTCTTGTTATCCTGAAGTGCTTCCATTTCTTCTCTTATTGCTTTCTCCCACTTTTCATCTCCTTTGGCCTCATCATAACATGTGGGTTCATTTTCCTGCTCAACTTTGTCATAAAAGCATAATGAGTATTCATGAAAGATTCATAAGTATACCTTTGAGGTTGCTTACTTACTCTTGAAGTTCTTCTTACCTCCAATGTAGATGCTCTTCCTTTCTTATTAGGAACCTTTGATGATTCTCCATACTCACATACATCACTAATTTCCTCTCCTTCATCATTAACTTCAACAAGTTTGAGTTTTACCTTTACTTTTAACACTTGGAGGTGACTCTTGCCTTAATCTTCCATTGAAAGGTGATCCTCTTTCTTCATCTAGACCACTCCTTTCATCATTTAAACTTCCTGATGGCTGAACTATGCATTCATCTCCTTCAACCACACCTTCTTCATTTTCATCCATGACCTGCAAACAATTCTTATCTGCATACCATGAAAGTGATTCATCAAAGTTTACATCTCTTGACACAACAACCTTATTGGTATGAGGATTATAGCATCTATATCCTCTTTGAGTATCTGCATAACCAATAAATATACATTTTTCTGATTTTGCATCAAGTTTAGATCTCACCTCATTAGGTACATGTACATAACATACACAACCAAATACTTTCAAATGACTTACACTTGGTTTCCTTCCATGCCATACCTCATATGGTGTCAAATGATGAACTCCAGCAGTCGGAACTCTATTCATAATGTAAACACTTGTGCTAACAGCTTCAGCCCAAAATAATTAGGCAAACACATATCATTAAGCATACTTCTAGATGCTTCTGCTATGATTCTGTTTCTTCTTTCTGCGACTCCATTTTGTTGTGGAGTATACCTGCATGTAACTTCTCTTTTGATACCTTCATCATACAAAAAATCAGTAAAAACTTGAGAGAAATACTCTCCCCCTCCATCAGACCTTAGCTTCTTAATATACCTTCTTGTTTGCTTTTCGACATATGATTTGAACTCCTTGAAACAATCAAAGACCTCACTCTTATGTTTAATGAAATACACAAATGTCATTCTACTATGATCGTCAATGAATGAAACATAGTACTTATTACCAACCAGGATGCCTCTTTAGTAGGTCCCCACACATCTGTGTGTATGAGATCTAGCAAACCATCACTTACATAGCTTGAATGCTTGAAAGGTTGTCTACTCTGCTTACCCATTTGACATGCTTCACAAAGATGCACCATATGTTGCTTAGTAAGATCAGGTAATCCTTCAACAATCCTCTTCTTTGATAGCTCCTTTAACCTGTGTACATTCATGTGTCCAATCCTTTTGTGCCATAGATCAAGCTCTGCTATTCGATGCATACCATAAGAGAAATAGTTTGTATGATTTGGGTTTACCTTGAATGTAAACAATCTACCTTGTTTTTGACCTCTAGCAATTAACCTCCTTTGCTTTGGATCCTCAATGAAGCAACCTGCATGATTAAATCTCACTTGTAGACCTTTTTCTACCATTTGACCAACCGACATCAAATTCTTAGTGATCGTTGGCACATAAAGTACATCCTTCAAGCAATTTTCTTGCTCTTATCCTGCATAACAACATCTCCAACCTGCATAATCTTATGTGTTGTATCATCTCCTGTTTCAACATGACCTTTACATGACGGATTATGCATATTAGAAAACCATGAAGCATCATGAGACATGTGATTAGAACAACCACTATCTACATACCATACATCACTATTGGAATTCATCTTAGTTTCTACATTCATCATAAGAAGAGAATCATAATCATCACTTTTACCTTCAACTGCATAATTTCCTTGTTGTTTACCTCTTCTTGAATAGCCTCCTCTTCGATTACCACCTTGATGATTTTCATTTTGATAACAATCTTTGGCATAGTGTCCATACCTTCCACATATATAGCAATTGTTCTTATTATCTTCACTCCTTTGTCTTTGGTTGTAGTTGTAGTAGCCTCTCGTACCTCTAGCGCTTGATCTTCCTCTTCCTCTTGTGTTGAAGAAGCCACTTGAAGTCCTTTGATCATCGATCCTTCTTCCTCGACCTCTATTTGAACCTCTTCCACCTCTGTTTCCACCTCTTGATGATCCTACATAAAGAGCTTGTCCTTGAGATCCTTTTTGATTTGAAGTAGAACCATTTAGATTCATCTCCTCCGTGACCATGAGGGCAATAAGTTGATCAAAATCTGGTAATTCTCCTCTGACATAAACTGAAGTAATGAAGGGTTTCCATCTCTCATCATCTTTGAGTCCGTTGAGAGTATGTGCAACCAAGTCGTCGTCCTCCACATGAGCTTGAATTGATCCTAGTTGATCTGCAATCTCTTTAACTTTCAATATGTAATCATTGACCGATGTCCTTGTATCTTTCTTTATGTTATTCAACTCATTTTTGAGTTGAATCTTCCTTGCTCTTGTACCTGTAGCATACAACCTTTCCAATGCAAGCCAAACATCTCTACTTGTGTCTAGATCTTGTATGTGTCCTACCATTGAATCTTGAATATTTTGTGATAAAATGAATATAACCCTTTTGTCTCTCTCATTCCAAAGTCTAAACTCCCTCAATTGTTGCTGATTTGGGTCCTCTGGTAATGTGGGTTTGATATCTGTGCCGTCAATCAAACCATACAAGCCTCTACCTTGCAAGTATGCTGTGATTCTAAACTTCCATGCCTGATAATTTGTCTTATCAAGCTTCTCTATTTGTGCATGTTGGTCTCCCATAATACAAATGCTAAGCTTCCTCCTTTAAGCCTCCTTTCCAATGTGTGTGATGAGAAGAAATATAATATTTACCTTGTAAATGAGGTATGTGCACCTTCTTTGCTTGGATGTTGCTTCAGATGCCTCCTTGCAATCTTCTTCTACCTTTGTGTAGTGTTGATGATGAACTGCTTCTTTGATAGCTTCAAATTCTTCGTCAAGGTATGATAACCTTCTCCAATCCTCCAAGTACTTGCTCTGATACCAATGTTGGAGTTTATTGACCTCCAAAGTATAGCAGGAAGTAGGTGGAACCCCCTAGGAATAAGTTGACCTTCTCACAAACTTCATCATAGAAAACCAGTCATGCTTGCAGAGCTTACTACTCTCTACTCACTCAAAATTTTTTAAAACTGTTTTAACCACCTATACTAGAGACCAAGAGCTTTCCAATGAACATAATAACACTCAATTTGGATAAATACTCAATGAGCTATGACCTCTGCAATATGCAGCTTTAATGGAGACCTTGAAACAGAGATGAACCTGAGGACATACATCACTTGCAGAGACTACTGCTCTTAACTCACAACTCCAATGAATCTGAAAATTTCCAGAATACAAATAGACTTGGAGAGCTTTCTAACAAGCCAAAGAACACATGATTTGGATACATACACAAGGAGATATGACCTCTGCAAGTTGGATGTTTAATGTAGACCTTCAGCAGGGATAAAAAACAGAGAACACACACTACTTGCAGAGAGTGTTGCTCTCAGCTCATAAATCCAATGATTATGAAAATTGGTACTATAAAAGTAGACAAGAAGAGCTTTCAAATGAGCTATCAACCATGTAATGTGGATATATAATGAGGGAGATACAAGCTCTACAAGCTCTGCATACAAAAACTAGAGTAGCATAGAGATACTCTCTTGAACATCCCACAAGATCACGACTTTTCTCCTCTTTTTATAGCATGGGAAACTAATCTAAAACCTTCTTAATACATCTAAATTCGTGGTAGACACTTGGATGGAGGTATTACATGACTCAAGTGCTCAAATAAGCAAAGTATTGATGGACTTTGAGAACTAGCCACATCGACCTTCCACTAGGACACCACTGAAGCTCCCTTGTGACTCACTAATTTGACTCACCATGTTCTAGAACTCACGTGGTATTTTTGCTACATTTTATGAATAATATGAGCCTTCTTGAAGTATTTGAAGACTTCCCAAAGGTATTTACATAATTTGAAACTTGTACCCTACATAAAACAAATGTTCGCAACATATCTATCTATCTATCTATCTATCTATTCTATTCTATCTATCTATCTATCTATCTATCTATCTATCTATCTATCTATCTATCTATCTATCTATCTATCTATCTATCTATCTATCTATCTATCTATCTATCTATCTATCTATATGTCCATCTATCTATCTGTATATCTATCTATATATCTATCTATCTATCTATCTATCTATCTATCTATCTATCTATCTATCTATCTATCTAACTTTCTATCTATCTATCTATCTATCTATCTATCTATCTATCTATCTATCTATCTATCTATCTATCTATCTATCTATCTATCTATCTATCTATCTATCTATCTATCTATCTATCTATCTATCTATCTATCTATCTATCTATTTATCTATCTATCTATCTATCTATCTATCTATCCATCCATCCATCTATCTATCTATCTACCTATCTATCTATCTATCTATCTATATATCTATCTATCTATCTATCTATCTATCTATCTATCTATCTATCTATCTATCTATCTATCTATCTATCTATCTATCTATTTATCTATCTATCTATCTATCTATCTATCCATCTATCTATCTATCTATCTATCTATCGATCTATCTATCTATTTATCTCTCTATCTCTCTATCCATCTATCTATCTATCTATCTATCTATCTATCTATCTATCTATCTATCTATCTATCTATCTATCTATCTATCTATCTATCTATCTATCTATCTAATTATTTATCTATCTATCTATTTGTCTATCTATCTATCTATCTATCTACCTATCTATCTATCTATCTATCTATCTATCTATCTATCTATCTATCTATCTATCTATCTATCTATCTATCTATCTATCTATCTATCTATCTATCTATCTATCTATCTATCTATCTATCTATCTATCTATCTATCTATCAATCTAGCTATCTATCTATCCATCTATCCATCTATCCATTTATCCATCTATCTATCTATCTATCTATCTATCTATCTATCTATCTATCTATCTATCTATCTATCTATCTATCTATATATCTATATATCTATCTTGTTGATGTACGAAACACCACAAGAAATGAATTAATGTGACACTAGACAACCTATGGTCACCATTAACTTATTGCCACTCCAAACTTTGAGAAATGATAGCCAAAACCAAGAACTTTACTTCTTCAGAATTTCCTAGTCAATGAAATGACATACCTTTAGTATTTTGCTAATTTCTCTTATCTTAAATATTATTTATCCAAGTTCTTTTAGTGGATGAAAGTAGAAGATTAGAGCTTTCCAATACGCTAACATATGCTTGAAACAAATATCTAGAACTCAAGTTATGACCTTCACAAGATGACCCTGTATGACTTGCAAAAATGGAATTTTTGCCTCTTTTAGTAATTTTGAGTGTCTAAAAATGAAAATTCGATGCCTAGCATCGACTTGCAACCAAAAGTTGATGTCACGCATCGACTTTCAGCTTTTTCAGCCACTTTTCATTCCTGAAATATGCGCATTAAGCACAGGTGTGAAGGAAACCACTTTTATGTGGGAATTCGATGCCAGGCATCGACTTTATGCTGAAACTCGATGCCAAGCATCGAGTTGCTCCACAAACATTATCTTTTCAAGAACATTTAACAGGAGTTAGAACTCAAAGAATAAAAACACAGACTTGTCAACACAAACTTGATGCCAGGCATCGAGTTGCTTGGAAAACTTGAACTTTTGAAATCATTTCATAGTAGACAAGTATTGAGATGAAGGACAGAGTCTCATACACAGAACTTTAACTATTTCTTCTCATAGCTATGGAAAAACTCAGAAGTTTTACAAATGCTTTCTCACTCAAAGAAGCCCGACTAAACTCAGTCATACAAAATGAGCTCCTTCTCACATTCTATCACTCTCTTCCACTTCTTCTCTCATCGCTCCAGTTGATACAAACTAACTTATATAGATTTTCTCATTCTCGTGATTTTAAAAAACTTCTAGAACTAAAGTGAAATAACGTTACAAATATAATACACTCGTGAAGTTGTCCCTTCACATAGGCATGTGGTTTTCTTCCTAAGATTTGACCTTCAAATATATGTCCAATTAGTGATTGTTTCTCCAAGAGCTCCCCCTCAATCACTAATTAACATTCTCTGTTTCTTCATATCATCTTCTTTTCTTTTACTCCTACCATGCTTTTAAATTTGCTGGTCTTCACACCATCCAAGCTGTTTGTCATTATGTCTGCTATCTGATCTTTAGTAGAAATGTACTCCACTTCAATCTCCTACTCCATTACCTTTTCTCTCAGGAAATGATAACGTATCTCTATATGTTTTGTTCTTGGATGAAATACTGGATTTGCTGCAAGATAAAGTGAACTCATATTATCTCCATGTATTGTAGGTATACCTTGATCAATGCCCAAGCTTTTGAATAGTGTATGCATCCATATGACCTCCTTAGCTGCTTCTACAAGTCCTTTGTACTTAGCTTCAGTTGATGATAATGCTACTGTATGTTGTTTCTTTGAACACCAACTTACAAGCTTATCACCAATGTATATCATGTAGCCATGAGTTGATCTTCTGTCATCTTGATTACCTGCCCAGTCTGAGTCACTATAGGCTCTCAACTTCAAATCTGATGTGAAAGGATAATATAATCCTTCCTTTATAGTTCCTTTGATATATCCGAGAACTCTTTGACCTGCAATCCAATGTGGGTCCTTTTGACAATGCATGAATTGTGACAACACTCCCACTGCATAACTAAGATTAGGTCTTGTTAGTGTAGCATAAATCAAACTACCCACAAGAGATTGATACTTCCTCATATCTTTGTATTTTGCACCATCATATTTACTGAGCTTGTGATTAACTTCAAGTGGATTTGAAGCTTCTCTGCAATTTTCCAGTCAAAATTCTTAAATAGATTCAGAAGATACCTTTCTTGTGATACATATATGCCATGATCTGTATAAGTGACTTCCATTCCAAGAAAGTATGACAACTTTCCTAGGTCACTGATCTTGAACTCTTTCTCAAGTAATCTCTTTACCTCCTTGATTCCTTCATCTGAAGTACCTATGATTATAATGTCATCTACATAAATACAAATGTAGATTGTACCTTCCTCTGTTCTTTTGATGAGTAGACTTGGATCTGCTTTTGAACTTTGATATCCAAGTTCATTCAGATACTTCACCAGTTCTATAGTTCCATGCTCTTGGAGCTTGCTTCAATCCATACAATGCTCTTCTCAACCTGCAAACAAAATTTGGATGCCTGGAATCTGTAAACCCTTGAGTTTGTTCCATGTATACCTCATCTGATATGTATCCATTCAAGAATGCATTCTTTATATCCAATTGACTTAGGGTCCATCCTTTTGAAGCTGCAATAGGAATGATTGTCCTTATAGTTGACATCTTAGCTAGAGGACTGAATGTCTCATCATAATCTATGCCATAGGTTTGGGCATAGCCTTTCACCACCAGTCTAGCTTTGTATCTGCCTATACTTCCATCTGCAAGCTTCTTCACTTTATAAACCCATTTATTTCCAATTACTTTCTTACCATTTGGTTTAGGAACAAGTTCCCATGTCTTGTTCTCCTCCAGTGCATTGAATTCTTCATTCATTGCTTCTTCCCATTGTTTCTTACCTTTAGCTTCATCATAGTTCTGAGGTTCTTCATCATCTTTGACCATGTAAGCATAATTCTTCTGAGTTATGTAAGAAGTACCATAAGAACACCTTTCTGGTTGTCTTCTTGTCCTATTTGACCTTCTTGGTTCACACTCTTCATAAGTATCTGGATACACCTCTTCATCAAATATAGGAGCTTCTTCATTCCTTCTTGTTAATCCACTTCAGGATGTACTTGCTTGCATATAGTCTTCATCTCTATTCACCTGCACAATTGATTTTCCTTTCTCACATCTTCTTACCTCTTCTTCAAATTCTTCATGTGTATTACTTTGATCTACATACCAACTTTTCTGTTCATCAAATGTTACATCTCTAGAAACAAGAAATTGTTTGGTTAAAGGATTCCACAACCTATAACCCATCTGCTTTTCATCATAACCAATGAACACATATTTTTCTGCCTTTGGTTCAAGTTTATGTCTAAGTTGTGATTTGCAACCATAGCTTTAATTCCTCTTTCATTGAAATGACCTAATCTCTTATGCCAGAGATCAAGTTCTGTAATCACTCCTTCACCATGTGTGAGCAAAGCTTGACCAATGTTCCCTTGCACTCTTAAAGTAAAGAGTCTACCTTCTTTCTTACCACAAACAATCTAATTATATCCATTCTCTAGATCTTCAACAAATACTACTTCATTTGTAAACCTGACTTGAAAGCCTTTTTCAACCATCTGTCCCACACTAATCAAGTTTTTAAGTATTGTAGGAACATACAAAACATTGGTTAACAAATCTGCTCCACTCTTGCATTTCACTTTTCTGATTGAATGTACACTATGTCTTGTATTATCACTTGTTTGAACACTATGACTAGAAATGCCTTTTTCCAATTCTGACATCAATTCTATGTTTCCTGACAAATGATTAGAATATCCAGAGTCAATGTAAAATACCTTTAGATCTTCTTTATCTGATGTGCTGATTGAGTTCATCATCAATGATGTATGAATTTCATTTTCTGTGTCATTTGCATAGTTGTAGTAGGTGGTGTTGTAGGATTGATTCTGTCCCCAACTTCTTCCTCCACCTCTACCATAGCCTCCTCTTTGATTTTGTCTACCTCTTTGAAAATTACTTTGATATCTTCCACCTCAGCCTCTGCTATTGTTGTTTTGATTTTGGTTTGATCCTTGTTGGTTGTGCCAACACTCATGAGCCAAATGATTACTCAATCCATAGATCCAGCAAGCCTTCTTGTTGTTATTCTGATTACCTCTACCTCTTCCAAAGGCTCTTGGTCTTCCTCTGCCAGTGCCTTTACCTCTTGCATAATAAACTTGAGAACTCGACTTCTCTTCATCCTTTGCTTTACCTTTATCTCCTTTCTTCTTGTTCTTCATGTACATTGTAGAACTTTGTCCTTTATCTCCATCTCCCTTCAAGTCTTGCTCATATGTGAGCATCAAACCAAGTAATTGATTCAAACCTGGAACATAATGATTTAATGAAAGTTTTGTTGATAAGAAAAAACGTTTCCACCTTTCATCCCCTCTCAATCCTGCAAGTAGTTGAGCAATCAATGTGTGATCCTCAATATCTTCATCTATGGATCCAAGATTATCTGCTAGATCCTTCATCTTAGTGACATAGTCACTAATACTTTGACTTGGCTTCTTCTTGAATGTTGTAAACTTTGACCATGGACTTGCTTTCCGTGCTTTAGTAGTGCTTTGGAAATGATACTCCAATGCATTCCATATATCTTCAAATGATTCCAATCCTCTGATGTGTGGTAGCAAATGATCAGAGATTGTATTGTAGATGTAAGCTTTTGCACTTGCATCCTTCTTCTCCCAATTCTTTTAAGCATCAAGTTCTTCTTTCTTTGGTCGGCTTTCATCTTCAAATACTGGTTTCTCTTCTTCACCTGTTACA
>CM035428.1:117139169-117144169 GCA_020310875.1 Ceratopteris richardii
GTATGTATATTGATTCCATGTAATGTACAAGTGATTTCAAGTCTTTATATAGACTCTAAGAGTGTTCCACAACTTCTACAACTGAAGTTTGAATTCAAATGAAGGTGGCAATGGTTGTTCGAGGGAATCAATTCACTTTCCTACAATCTAAGAAAAGTGAAAATCTAGTTTGACCTACTTTTAGGTGATTTGATTGCTTGATTGAATGCAACTTCAACCACCATAAATTCTTGGGATCTGGGCTTTATCTTTCTACCTTTACATGTTTAAAGCTCAAGCCTTTACAATGGTAAATGAACCATCAAAAATCTCTCAAAAAAATACAATAAATCAACATAAGAAAAAGAACTCTCCAATGGATATTCTTTCGACGTGATAGCCTTTGATGTAGATCAAATGCACCTCAAGCATAGTGTAAGCTTGATGTTCCAACAAATCCCCCTCAAGCTAAAGTATGCTTGAGTCTTCACTCTCTGATAGGTTGAATACGTGCCATAGGTTTGAATCTACAAAGCTTTATTCCATCAAGTGCCTTTGTCATCATATCTGCTACTTTCTTTTCAGTTGGAACCAAAGAAATGTCAATATCGTTTGCCATGAGCTTCTCCCTGATGAAGTGGTAATGGACTTCTATGTGCTTGGTTCTTGCATGGAAAATAGGATTTGCCGCTAGATGCATGGAATTTACATTATCTCCAAATATGTGAGGTTTGGAACTCACAAGTCCCAAATCTATATACAATGCTTTTAACCATATTGCCTCTTGAGTTGCTATGGTCAAGCCTCTATACTCTGCTTTAGTTGGGGATAAAGCAACTGTTGGTTCCTGCCCAATCTGCATCTGAATAGATTTTGATATCCAAATCTCAAGAGTAAGGATAGAATATTCCTTCGTTGATTGTACCTTTGAGATACTTAAGTACTCTCTTACCCGCATCCATGTGTGGTCTTCTCGGTGAGTGCATGAACTGACTAAGCACTCCCACACTATATGAGATGTATGCCCTTGTATGAGTAGCATATATCAAGCTACCTACCAAGCTTTGATACTCTTTAATGTCTTCATTTTTCTCACCTTCATAAACACTTAGTTTATGATTCATCTCCAAAGGTGTACCTGCAGGTTTTGTGTTCTCCATTTTGAACTTGAGAAGAAGATCTATAATGTATCTTCTTTGAGTCAAATACATTCCTTCATGTGTGTATATCACCTGCATACCTAGGAAATATGTGAGCTCACCTAGGTCACTGATTTTGAACTCCTCTTGCATGTGTCTCTTGATCCTTTGAATGCCATTTAGATCATCACCTGTCACAATAATATCATCTACATATACACATAGATAGATAACCTCATTGTGATCCCTTTTGATGAATAGAGAAGGATCTAAGCTGCTAGCTTTGAACCCTTGATCTTGAAGATATGTAACCAATCTGTAATTCCAAGCTCTTGGAGCTTGTTTCAATCCATACAATGCTTTCTTAAGTCTGCAAACATAAGATGGATGATTAGGGTTTTCAAAACCTGGTGGTTGTGACATCTATACCTCTTCACTTATCCAATCATTTAAGAATGCATATTTCACATCAAGCTAGAGGAGTCTCTGATTCCTTGCAGTAGCTACACTTATCAATGTCCTAATTGTAGTCATCTTTGCAACTGGTGAGAATGTTTCCTCATAGTCTATTCCATGAGTTTGTGAACATCCTTTGGCAACTAATCTTGCCTTGTACCTACAAACTGATCCGTTTGAATTTCTTTTAACTTTAAATACCCATCTGCAACCAATTACCTTTTGATTCAGTGACATTGGAACCAAAACCCAAGTGTCCATTTCCTTCAATGCATCTATCTCTTCTTTCATGGCCTTTTCCCAATTAGGGTTTCCCTTTGCCTCTTCATAGGTTGAGGGTTCCTTTGAAATAGAGTCTTTTGCCAAGTATATTGAATGCTTTGTAACAAATGTGGAATCATATCCATACCTTTCTGGTTGTTTCTTCTCTCTTGCTGATCTTCTAGGTACTTGTTTGGAGCATTCTCCAACCTCTTGCATCTTTGCTTTACCCCTTGACTTCCATAGCTTGTAATCCTTTTCCCTTTCATCTTCGTCATCTTCTCTATCACTTCTTGGATCCTGGATCTGTGTATCATGCTTGCTTCCTAATTGATGAGAGTCAGAATCAAGATCATATGGTAGTGTTACCTTTTGTTTTTCTTCATCATACCAAGACCTATGTTCTTCAAACACAACATCTCTACTTGTAGTGAATTGCTTGGTTGAAGGATTGAAGAACCCGTAACCCATCTGAGTTGAATCATATCCAATAAACACTGCCTTTGTTGCCCTTTCATCTAGCTTACCTCTTATTTGTGATGGTACATGAACATAAGATAAACAACAAAAAACCTTGCAATGTCCAAGACTAGGTTTTCTTCCATGCCATGCTTCATAAGAAGTCATACCTTGAAGTGATTTGGATGGTAGTCTATTGACAAGGTACACAATAGTTGAAATAGCTTCTTCCCATAGATAATGTGGCACTTCTTCTCTTCAAGCATTGTTTGGGCTGATCCAACCAGTGTCTTGTTTCTCCTCTCTACAATTCCATTTAGTTGAGGAGAGTACCTAGTAGTCAATTCCCTTTTGATACCTTTTTCCTGCAAGAACTCATCAAACTCTTTGGAGAAGTATTCTCCCTCTCCATCAAATCTGAGCTTCTTTAGTGATCTACCTGTATGATTCTCCACATGTGCAAGATACTTCTTGAAGCAATCAAACAATTCATTCTTACTCTTGATAAAGTATCGAACAGTCCATCTACTATGGTCGTCAATAAATGAGACATAATACCTTGATCCTACCAATGAAGGTTCTTGACTTGGTCCCCATACATCTGTATGTACTAAGTCCAATAAGTTGTTGTGGTTGTAGCCTTTGTGGTTCAATGGTTGTCTTTGTGCCTTCCCAATCTGACATGCATCACACCTGTTGATCATGTGTTGTTTTGATATGTTCGAGAGTCCTAGAACACTTTGATCCCTGCATATATCCTTCAAGGTTCTTTCATTCACATGAGCAAGTCTCTTATGCCACACTTCAAGCTCACTTAGGGTTTGAGACCCAAAGTTGAATAGAGCTGTGTTCCTAGTTTCTCCTACTTCAAAAGTAAAGAGCCTACCATGCTTCTCACCTCGGTCTATCTTTTTCAAGCCTTGACATGGATCTTCCACAAAAGCTCCATGTTGGGTGAACCTAACTTGCAAGCCTTTTTCAACTATTTGGCCTACACTTATTAGGTTTTTAGTGATAGTGGGTACATAGAAAATCTTACTTAGAATGTTTGTCCTGCCATTGGAAGCTTTGACGTTACCAATCTTCTCCACATTGTGCTTTGTGTCAACCCCTGTTTGCACTTCATGTCTATGCTTTAGACGTTCCAAATCAGATAGAAGAGCAATGTTGCCTGCAACATGATTCGAGCATCTTGAATCTATGTAGAACAAATGATCATCTTCTTTACCTTCTTTGTGGCTTAGATTCATAAGAAGCAATGATTCTTCATGTGGTTGATCTTCTGAATAATTGTTGTAGTCCCTTCTATTATAGCTTCTATTGTTATTGTTGAAGTTGTGTCCACCTCTGCCTCTATTGCTGCCATATCCACCACTTCCTTTTTGGGTCTTCCCATTGAACTAGCAATTAGTGGTGTGGTTGGTCTTATCGCATATGGGACAAGGTTGAACATTCTCACCTTTGGCTTTGTCTTGCTTTGGTCCTTTCTTCTTCCCTTTCCACTTACTCTTACTTGCGAAGTTGGCTTGGGAGGTCTCTTCTTCATCTTCTTCCTTCTTCTTGCCTTTTTGCTTCTTATCCTTCTTATATGCATATAGAGCACTTGTTGAATTACCATGATAAGGGTTACCTTCCTTTATGCTATTGTTGGCTTCTTGATTGAAGAGTTTTCTAAGAAAGATGTTGAAGTCTAGACTTTGCACATCCATGCTGAGATCATAAGCCGTCGTGAAGGATTGCCATTGCTTATCACTCCGAATGCCATTGAGAATTTTCCTAATGATGACCTCTTCTTCAATCAGCTCTCCAATGGATGCTAACTGATCTGCAGCCTCCTTGACCTTGGTAACAAACTCTGTGATGGTTTGTTTAGGTGTCTTCTTTGAACTCGTTCCAAAGATGATTCTTTCTTGCTTTGCTACTAGTAGAAAAGAAAGTCTCGAGGGCATCCTAAGTCTCTTGAGATGTCTTGCATCCTCTAATATGTGGTAATAGAAAGTCAGAGATAGAGTTTGTGCGCACCAAAGTGTGAGCTTATCTGTCTCCTCTTGTGTAGGTCCTCCTCTGGATCTTGGAATAGGCATAGCTTCATCATCTGCTACAATTCCATAAAGATTTGTACCTTGCAAATAGGCCTCCATCCTGATTTGCCAAGCCGCATGGTTGTGTCGATAAAGCTTCTCGATCATTGAGGGAAAGTCGTCACCCATCTTGATCTAGCTCTGATACCATTGAAAGAACTTGGAGAAGCTTGTAGAAGGTAGAAAAATGCGTTTTGAAGCGACGAAGTTTGCTCTAGCCAACGGGCACAAGACCAGCCCTTGAGCTTATGGAGAGTCAAATAGAACTTATAAGCATGTGATAAATGCAAAGAAACACACTATGTACTTTGGAGCATCAAGGAGAATGAGTCGATACAAAACAGATAGGTTTGTGGGACTAGCTCAAAAAACTTACTATCTACAGAAGAGACAATGAACTTCAAATGCCCACAGCGACCAGTGTGATTACAATTGGAAAAGATCATTTTATGGGAGTGATACACATAGGGTTGAGAGTATAGAATGCACAAAATGATAAGGAATAAGCAAAATATGCTATAGAAATGAATGAGACATTCACCGGTGCTACTTCCTATTTTTCAGGAAAACGTAGAGATTGACCCCGAGACAAAAAAACTCAGATTTCTCCCAATCTACTAACCAA
>CM035428.1:117159169-117176669 GCA_020310875.1 Ceratopteris richardii
GGAAGTTCAGGTATCACTTCCTTATTTCATGTATACACATTTGAAGTAACTACAAACAAAATTGCAGTTGATTTCGGTAGTATTCGAGTACAATTACGATGACATTCCGGTAACAGTCCAGTGAAATTTTGGTGAGTTTAAAACACAGTTTTTTACAAAGTTAAGTGATGCAAAGATTGTTTAACTGTAAGCAAATACAGTAGTGTAAAGACTGAAGTAAATCAGTTCAGAATTGAAGCTTGAAGGAAACGTGAAGGTTTCTGTAGAGTGAATTTCGAGTGTTCACTAGATACAGTTATAAGTTTTCAGTTTCAAAAAATTTGCTTAGCTACTGATGATTATAGAGGTATTCTAACATCACTCTAGCTTAGTTTCTATGGTGTAAGCGAATTTCGCAATAAGCGCTGTAGCAACAGTGGTATCAGAGCAGGTTCATCAACAGTGATATCAGAATGGTAAGATCCACAAGTGGTACCAAAACAAAAAAGGTTCTGAAGAGCAGAAAAGGTTTCTCAGAAGAGGAAACGGAAAGAGAATTTGAAGAATTCTCATAAATGAAGGTATGCTGAGGTGATCAACAACAAACGGATCAAGAAATGTTCCGAAGTAATTCTCAAGGGTAAAGGTTCGTAAAAGGTAAAACCTTTTAACATTACACTCACCAGAAGTAACAGAAACAAGAAGATCATGGCAGATCATATCTCAATTGATAAATTGGACAGAGATAACTATCCCGCATGGGTAATGCGAATGGAAGCTTTACTTATGAGTAAAGACTTAATGAAATATGTGATAGAAGAAACAAAGCCGATTTTCGAAGATGATAGTCAACCGAAGAAAGAAGAGTTAGAAGTCTTGAAGCTGTGGCAGAAGAAAGATGCAACGGCAAGAGCGTATATCTACAATACCGTTACATATCATCTATTACTGCATATTAGAGGTCTGCAGAAAGCAAAAGATATATGGAGTGCTTTGGAAGATCATTTCCAAAATACGACAAAAGCTAGAAAGGCTAGCTTATGGTCGGAGTTCACAACGTTCAAGAAAAAGCAAAGTCAAAGCATTAGTGATTATGTCACTAAGATGAAGGACTTGGCAGATAGTCTTGGATCAATTAATGAAGATATCGAAGACCACAGGTTAATAGCGCAAGTGCTTACAGGTTTGAGAGGAGATGAAAGGTGGAAACCTTTCGTACTCTCAACTGAACTGTCTTTAAATCATTTTATACCAGATTTAAATCAGTTGCTTGGACTAATGCTAACGTTTGAGCAAGATTTGAAGACAGATGGAGAAAAAGGACATAGTTCGGCTATGTATGCAAAGAACAAGAAGAAAGGTGATAAAGGAAAAGAAAAAGATGAAGAAGAAGTGGCTGCTCAAGCAAATTATGCAAGAGGATGAGGTAATGTCAGAAATAAAAGTAGAAGTAATACAAAAGGAAGAGGTAACAAGAAAGCTTGCTGGATCTGTGGATTAAGCAATCATTTGGCTCATGATTGCTGGCATAATTCACAAGGATCAAATCAGAATCAGAACAATAACAGTAGAGGCAGAAGTGAAAGATATCAAAGAGGAAGACAAAGCCAAAGAGGCAGATATGGTAGAGGTGGAGCAAGAGGTTGGGGACAGAATCAGTCTCACAACACTACCTACTATAACTATGCAAATGATACGCAGAATGATGATCATACGACGTTGATGATGAACTCAATAAGTACATCAGAAAATGAAGACCTCAAGGTATTCTATATTGACTCTGGTTGTTCAAATCATTTGTCAGGAAATATAGAATTATTATCAGAACTTGAAGGAGGTATGTCAAATCATACAGTACAAACAGGTGATAACACAAAACATAATGTAAGGTCAATTGGAAAGGTAAACTGTAAGAATGGAGCTGACCTACTAACAAATGTTTTGTATGTTCAAACAATCCTGAAGATTATGATCAATGTGGGTCAAATAGTAGAAAAAGGTTTTCAAGTCTGGTTTACAAATGAAGGAGTATTTGTTGAAGATCCAGAGAATGGATACAAATAGATTGTCCATGGTAAAAAGGAAGGTAGACTTTTTACTCTGAAAGTACAAGGAAATGTTGGTCAAGCCTTGATCACACATGGTGATGAGGTATTTACAGAACTAGACCTCTGGCATAAGAGGTTAGGACATTTTAATGAAAAGGGAATCAAGGTTATGGTAGAGAAACAGGCCGTGAGAGGATTACCAAACATGAAGAACCAACATATGATTCACAAATGTGAAGCCTGTCAGATGGGAAAAGCCCATAGGTTACCATTTCAGAAAAATGGTTACAAACACGATGGCGTGCTAGAACTCATACATACAGATGTATGGGGGCCAACAAAAGAAGGATCTATCAGCGGATCGAGGTATTATGTTTTGTTTATTGATGATGCAACAAGATGGATAACTCTTTATGTTCTGAAAGAGAAAGCAAAAGTGTTTGGAGATTTCAGACATTTTCATGCATATGCTGAAAGACTTACAGGAACAAAAGACTAAGGTCTGATGGAGGAGGAGAATATTTTTCTTGAGAGTTCAATGATTATCTGTGGAATGCAGGTATCAAAAGAGAAATGACTTGCAGGTATACACCGCAACAAAATGGAGTATAAAAGAAGAAACCGAACTCTAGTTGAATTTGCAAGAGCGATGCTAAAGGAGAAGAATTGTCCAAATTATCTTTGGGTTGAGGCTGTAAATACAGCAACATATCTGGTAAACAGATTACCATGTACAACTTTAAATGGGATGATCGCTTATGAAGATTGGTGGGGCAAGAAACCAACACTTGATCATTGCAAAGTGTTTGGATCAGTTGCTTATGCTTATGTACCATCACAGTTGAGACATAAGCTTGAACCAAAAGCTGAAAAATATGTGTTCATCAGATATGATGAAAAGCAGATGGGTTACAGGTTATGGAGTCCTCTAACCAAACAGCTTACTGTTTCCAGAGATGTGACATTTGATGAAGGAAAGAGCTGGTATACAGATAAAGAGCATACTATTGAAACACTTGAAGAAGAGATAAGAAGAAATGAAAAAGGTAAATCACATATGCAGGTAAATGGAGATGAAGATCATATGCAAGCAAGTACATCCATGTTGGTGCATACCAATCACCAATTGAAGGCTTGGAAGATCAAATGATGAAGGAAGAATCAATTCCTAAAGTGTGGAAGAAGATTACAATCAGAAGACAAGAGAAGTGTACACATATGTACATTAGCATAGTCATAGATGACTTAGATCTTTTGTTCAGTAAGAATTATGTACAAATTATCTATAAATACCTTGAGAAAAGTCGGGGCATGTATGAGAGCATATGTGACATTAGTTAGAAGTCAAGAATGAGGGAGATAGAAGTCAAGAGATAGAGGAAAGTGAGTTTGTGTTAGCTCTCATCACTCAGTTGTAATTTTCTGAGTTAATGAAGAAATATTGCGCCCGATCTTTTCGTGTCTGCTCCTTCTGTGTTTGATCATTTGTGAAATCCTTTTGAGGATATCTAAGTTGTTAGTTAATGAGCTTGTGACCTGAATTTCAGAGTCCAATTGTAAACAGGCTAGGAGAATTGTGAGTAGGAACATTCATATGTGTTGAATGTCTACAGCTCTCTGAAACAGGCGCAAATTTCGTGTTTAATCTTTTGATCAGTGCTCACTCCATAGTTTAAAGTTTTGTGCAAGCAAGCACTTAATCTTTAAGTTGGAAGGTGATCTACTCGTGGCTAAAAGCATTTGGCAAAACGGGTTAGATATTGTGAGAATCAAAGTTAAGAAGTTAGGGGTGTCTGAATCGACTTCTCAGAAGTACAGTTTCTGACATAGGTAACTTGAGAAGTTGATTTCTCAAGCTACACTTAATCTTTTGAAGAGATTTAACTTGGAATAGATGCGCAATCTCTAGGAGATGATTCGTACAAAGTTCCATAAAAAACTTTATAGAGTTGATAGGTCAATGTGAAGAAATACTGCAGCAGACTTTTCTGTGTATCATCCTCTTCACAGAATTGTTAATTTCTTGATAGCTAGTAATTGATCTTTTAAATGTGTGAAAGGTTTTGACTTATTCTTGGTATAGAGGTGTTCTAATCACAAGAATAGGTTGTTCTTTTGGAGATTAACACTCTCCATCAGTGGTATCAGAGCAGGAGACATCAATTTGAAGAAAAGGAGGATTCCGACTGCTGCAGATTCAAGAAATTCAACACTTGGAGGACTAAGAAGTGAAAGCTTGGAGTCAAAGCTTGAGGAGAAGACTATTTGACATCAAGAAAGGCAAAAGGAGTTCAATTTGAAGTAAAGGTACATACATTGTTTGTAAAGCTTGAAGTTTCAATACACAGGTGGATACAAGATGGGAGAAAGCTTGCAGATTGATAAGCTAGATAGGGAGAACTATCCAGCATGGTCCATGAGGATGGAAGCACACCTCATGAGCAAAGATCTTATATCATTTATTACAGGAGATGAAGAAAAACCAGAATTTGCAGATCCAAGTATTCCTACTAGGGAAGAACTTGCAATGTTGAAGACTTGGATGAGAAAGGATGCTCAAGCAAGGAGTATCATCTACATGGCTGTAAATGATTACCTTCTACCTCACATGAGAGGTTTAGAAAGTGCTACAGATGTTTGGAATGCCTTGGAAGAGCATTTCCAAAATACAACTAAGTCAAGGAAGTCCTCACTATGGGCTGAGTTCACAACCTTCAAGAAGAAGAGCTCACAATCAATTTCAGATTATGTGGCAAGGATGAAAGATATTGCAGATAGCTTGGGAGCAGTGGATGAAGATATTGAAGAGGAAAAGTTGGTAAGACAAATACTTACAGGTCTAAGAGGTGATGAGAAGTGGAAGCCTTTTATATTATCCATAGAGTTGTCACTTGATCACTTTACTCCTGACCTTAATCAATTGATAGGACACATGCTAACCTTTGAGCAGGATCTTAAAGGAGACAATGATAGAAGTACAAGTCAAGCTATGTACTCCAAAGACAAGAAAAAGAATGGCAAAGGAAAGCAATCAAATGAGGATGAAGGGAATTCAAATCAAGCCAACTTCACAAAAGGGAAGACAAATTTCAGAGGTAAAGGAAGAGGAGGTAAGAACAAAGATAATGCTAAAGCTTGTTGGATTTGTGGCAGAACAAATCATTTGGCAAATGATTGTTGGTATAACAATCAAAGTGGAGGATACAACAATCAGAGTTATAATCAAAGAGGTAGAGGAGGCAGAAACCAAAGAGGTAACTTCAGAGGAAGAGGTGGTAGGACATCATATGGTAGAGGAGGTGGAAGGAACTTCCAATCTCAGTCCTACAACAATAATTATTACAATTATGCATCAGATCAGAAGGATGACATGACTCTTATCTTGAATGCAACTCATGAATCAATGGGAGAAGATCAAAGAGTGTTTTATATTGACTCAGGGTGTAGCAACCATCTGAGTGGGAATCTATCCTTGATGACTGATATGGAAGCAAGGGTGAATGGACATACAGTTCAAACAGGTGACAATACCAAACATAAAGTGGAGAGCATTGGATCAGTGAAGACAAAGAGTGGAAGTACACTTCTGAGCAAGGTACTTTATGTCCCTACTATTCCTAAAAATTTGATAAGTGTAGGGCAAATTGTGGAGAAAGGATATGAGGTAAGATTTACAAATGATGGTGTCTATGTACAAGATCCAAATCAGGGATATAGAAACATAATTGCAGGTAAAAAGGAAGGAAGATTGTTTACTCTCAAAGTCCAAGGCAATGTGGGACATGCATTGTTTACCTATGGAGGTCAAAAGGTGTCTGAATTAGACCTATGGCATAAGAGGCTAGGTCATTTCAATGAGAGAGCTATAAAGGAGATGTCAAAGAATCAGGTGGTGCTTGGATTGCCAAACATTGAAGGGCAACATATGGTGTACAAGTGTGAAGCTTGTCAATTAGATGTATGGGGTCCCTCAAGGGACTATAGCATAAATGGATCCAGATATTATGTGTTGTTTGTTGATGATGCAACCAGGTGGATTACTTTGTATGTAATCAAGGATAAATCAGAAGTCTTCAAGACATTCAAACATTTCCATGCTTATGCAGAAAGGATCACAGGACAAAAGCTAAAGAGGTTAAGATCAGATGGAGGGGGAGAGTATTTCTCAAAAGAGTTTGATGATTATTTGTGGAATGCAGGTATCAAAAGAGAAGTGACTTGCAGGTACTCCCCTCAACAAAATGGAGTAGCAGAAAGGAGGAATAGGACTCTTGTAGAATTTGCAAGAGCCATGATGAAGGAAAAGAATTGTCCAAATTACTTATGGGCAGAGGCCATTAACACTGCAACATACCTTGTGAATAGGTTGCCTTGCAAAGCTTTGGATGGAGGAACTCCTTATGAAGCATGGTGGGGTAAGAAGCCTAGTCTTGATCATTGCAAAGTATTTGGATGTATTGCATATGCTTATGTTCCTTCACAATTAAGACATAAGCTAGAACCAAAAGCAGAGAAGTATGTGTTTATTGGATATGATGATAGACAGATGGGTTATAGGTTGTGGAGTCCATCCACAAAGCAATTTCTTGTTACTAAAGATGTGACATTTGATGAGCAAAATGTGTGGTATTCAGGATCACCAAATGAGTATACAGGTGTTGAAGAAGTTCAAAGAAAAGGAAAGGCAAAGGTAAAAGTTTGTGAAGAAATTGTTGATGAAGTTGACTCTAGATGTAGAGTGCAGGATCATGTAGAAGAAGGGCCAAGATTTGATCCAGAATCAAATGAGGCTGAAACTTCAAGAAGTGCAGAAATCAGAAGATCTACAAGGGAAAGGAAAGAACCTATAAGGTATAGTTATGATACATCTTTCCTAACAACAAAAGATTATGCCTACATTGTGAAAACAGAAGAAGATCCAACTACTTATGAAGAAGCCAAAGGTAAACAGAATTGGGATAAGGCAATGCAAGAAGAGTATGATGCTCTACTTGAAAATGAAACTTGGGAATTAGTACCAAGACCAAAGAATCAGAAAGTCATTGGATGCAAGTGGGTATATAAAACAAAGAGGTTTGCAGATGGTAAGGTGTCTAGATATAAGGCTAGACTTGTGGTCAAAGGTTATGCCCAAACTTATGGGGTAGATTATGATGAAACCTTTAGTCCTGTTGCTAAGATGTCTACAATTAGGACATTGATTGCTATTGCTACTTGCAAGGGATGGAAATTATCACAATTGGATGTGAAGAATGCATTTCTTAATGGTTACATTGCAGATGAAGTATATATGGAGCAACCAGAAGGCTTCATGGAATCAATTGGATCAGATTATGTGTGTAAGCTCAAGAGAGCTTTATATGGGTTGAAGCAAGCCCCAAGAGCTTGGAATTACAGATTGGTCAAGTTCTTGAATGAATGTGGATTTCAAGCATCAAAGGCAGATAGTAGCTTGCTAGTGAAGGCAAGTGAAAATGGATACATTTACATGTGCATTTATGTTGATGATATTATTGTTACAGGAACAGATGCTCAAGGAATCAATGAACTCAAGAAGCAAATAGAGAAGGAGTTTAAGATAAGTGACTTGGGAAACTTATCTTATTTTCTAGGAATGCAGATTGTGTATACTCAACATGGAGTATATGTTTCACAAGAGAGATACTTGAAGAATCTTCTAGTCAAGTTTAACATGGAAGATTGCAAGACCTCAACTACACCATTGGAGGTAAATCATAAATTGAGCAGGTATGGAGGTGAAGAGTTCAATGACATGAAGAAATATCAGAGTTTGGTAGGTAGTCTAATCTATGCTACCTTGACAAGGCCAGATCTATCATATGCAGTAGGTGTGTTGTCACAATTCATGCATTGTCCAAAGAAGACTCATTGGATTGCAGCCCAAAGGGTACTCAGATATATCAAAGGAACCCTAAGTGAAGGTTTGTATTATGGTTTCACTTCTGACACAAGAATCAAAGTGTTTAGTGATGCAGATTGGGCAGGTGACTCAGATGATAGAAGGTCTACCCATGGATATCTATGTTATGTTGGAGACAAGTTAGTGTCTTGGTGTTCAAAGAAGCAACATACAGTTGCTTTATCATCCATAGAAGCTGAGTATAAGGGAATGGTAGAAGCTGCAAAAGAAGTCATATGGTTGAAGACCTTGATGAAAAGTTTTGAGATTGATCATAGTACTCCAATAATTTTTGGAGACAATATGAGTTCTTTGTATTTGGCAGCTAACCCTGTTTTTCATGCCAGGACTAAGCATATAGAGATTCAGTATCATTTCTTGAGGGAAAAGGTACTAGATAAAGAGATTGAAGTGATGTATACTCCAACAAAAGAACAAGTGGCAGATATGATGACAAAGAGTTTGGATGGACCTAAGTTACAAAGGTTCAAGGACATGGCAAGTATAAAGAAGACAGAGAAAACCTCAATTGATGATTGAGGGGGAGCTGTTGGTGCATACCAATCACCAATTGAAGGCTTGGAAGATCAAATGATGAAGGAAGAATCAATTCCTAAAGTGTGGAAGAAGATTACAATCAGAAGACAAGAGAAGTGTACACATATGTACATTAGCATAGTCATAGATGACTTAGATCTTTTGTTCAGTAAGAATTATGTACAAATTATCTATAAATACCTTGAGAAAAGTCGGGGCATGTATGAGAGCATATGTGACATTAGTTAGAAGTCAAGAATGAGGGAGATAGAAGTCAAGAGATAGAGGAAAGTGAGTTTGTGTTAGCTCTCATCACTCAGTTGTAATTTTCTGAGTTAATGAAGAAATATTGCGCCCGATCTTTTCGTGTCTGCTCCTTCTGTGTTTGATCATTTGTGAAATCCTTTTGAGGATATCTAAGTTGTTAGTTAATGAGCTTGTGACCTGAATTTCAGAGTCCAATTGTAAACAGGCTAGGAGAATTGTGAGTAGGAACATTCATATGTGTTGAATGTCTACAGTTCTCTGAAACAGGCGCAAATTTCGTGTTTAATCTTTTGATCAGTGCTCACTCCATAGTTTAAAGTTTTGTGCAAGCAAGCACTTAATCTTTAAGTTGGAAGGTGATCTACTCGTGGCTAAAAGCATTTGGCAAAACGGGTTAGATATTGTGAGAATCAAAGTTAAGAAGTTAGGGGTGTCTGAATCGACTTCTCAGAAGTACAGTTTCTGACATAGGTAACTTGAGAAGTTGATTTCTCAAGCTACACTTAATCTTTTGAAGAGATTTAACTTGGAATAGATGCGCAATCTCTAGGAGATGATTCGTACAAAGTTCCATAAAAAACTTTACAGAGTTGATAGGTCAATGTGAAGAAATACTGCAGCAGACTTTTCTGTGTATCATCCTCTTCACAGAATTGTTAATTTCTTGATAGCTAGTAATTGATCTTTTAAATGTGTGAAAGGTTTTGACTTATTCTTGGTATAGAGGTGTTCTAATCACAAGAATAGGTTGTTCTTTTGGAGATTAACACTCTCCATCAATCCAGGATCAGATCGGGTATGAGAAATGAAGATGGATCAAGATTTGATGAAGATGTGTATTCAGATACACATGAAGAGTTTGAACCTACAAGATCAAACAGATTTAGGAAACAACCAACAAGGTATTCCTATGATACTTTGTATTTGACTCCGAAAAACTATGCTTATTTAGTAAAGGAAGATGAAGAACCTCAGAATTATAATGAAGCAAAAGGTAAGGAAAAATGGGAAGAAGCGATGAAAGAAGAGTTCAATGCTCTTGAAGAGAACAAGACTTGGGAACTTGTTCCAAAACCAAATGGTAAGAAAGTGATTGGAAACAAATGGGTTTACAAAGTCAAGAAGCTTGCAGATGGAAGGATAGCCAGATACAAAGCTAGACTGGTAGTCAAAGGCTATGCTCAGACATATGGCATAGATTATGATGAGACGTTTAGTCCGGTGGCAAAGATGTCAACCATAAGGACATTGATTGCTATAGCAGCATCAAAAGGATGGAAGCTAAGTCAGCTAGATATTAAGAATGCATTTTTGAATGGATATATATCAGATGAGGTTTACATGGAACCTAAAGGGTTCGTAAGTTCCAGTTATCCAAACCATGTTTGCAGATTAAGAAGAGCTCTCTATGGACTGAAGCAAGCTTCAAGAGCTTGGAATTACAGACTTGTAAAGTATCTCAATGCCCTTGGATACCAAAGCTCGAAGGTTCATGCAAGTCTACTCGTTAAGAGAACAGATGAAGGTATGATCTACATCTTTATTTATGTAGATGACATAATAATCACAAGAACCTCAGATGAAGGAATCAAAGAGGTAAAGAGACTGCTTGAAAAAGAGTTCAAGATCAGCGATCTAGGAAAGTTATCATACTTTCTTGGAATGAAAGTTACATATACAGATCATGGTATATATGTTTCGCAAGAAAGGTATTTCCTAAACTTACTAAAGAAGTTTAATATGGAGAATTGCAGAGAAGCTTCAACACCGCTTGAAGTAAATCATAAACTCAGCAAATATGGTGGTGCAGAGTTTAAAGATATGAGGAAGTATCAGTCGTTAGTAGGAAGCTTAATCTATGCTACACTAACAAGACCAGATCTCACTTATGCAGTGGGAGTTCTATCACAGTTTATGCATTGTCCAAAGGATCAACATTGGATTGCAAGACAAAGAGTTCTTAGATATATTAAAAGAACTATAAAGGAAGGATTATATTATCCTTTTACGTCAGATATAAAGCTGAGAGCATACAATGACTCAGACTGGGCAGGAAGTCAAGATGACAAAAGGTCAACACATGGGTATATGATATACCTAGGAGATAAGCTTGTAAGCTGGTGTTCAAAGAAGCAACACATAGTAGCTTTATCATCAACAGAAGCAGAATATAAAGGATTGTGGAAGCAGCTAAAGAAGTGATATGGATGCAGACCTTGTTCAAAAGCATGGGTATTGATCAAGGTATACCAATCATACATGGAGATAATATGAGCTCATTATTTCTTGCAGCAAATCCAATATTTCATGCAAGAACAAAACACGTAGAGATTCAATATCATTTCCTGAGGCAAAAGGTAATGGAGAAGGAGATTGAATTGGTATTCACTCCTACAAAAGATCAGATTGCAAATATTTTGAAAAAGTGTTCACTAGATACAGTTATAAGTTTTCAGTTTCAGAAAATTTGCTAAGCTACTGATGATTATAGAGGTGTTCTAACATTACTCTAGCTTAGTTTCTGTGGTGTAAGCGAATTCCGCAATAAGCGCTGCACCAACATCTATCTATCTATCTATCTATCTATCTATCTATCTATCTATCTATCTATCTTGTGAAGAGATGGATAGGTATGTGCTTGAAGATGAAGAGGTCTTGCAAAATCCTTGATCTACACCAGCCAAATGAACTCCAAGAGTATATGGTGGGCCCTTTTAGCTTGCCAATGGACGTATTAGACACCCTATGTACCTTGGAAGATCACTCTCAAAAAGATAGATCAAAACAGATAAGTTGGAGTTAGCTCAGAGAAGAAAACTTGCTATTCTTGGTTCATACACCTGTCCAGTGTTTTACATAATTCTCTGAGCACAGCAACAATTAGCTTAATTCCTCTTGGGGAAGTCTAGGTAACTGAAAGAGCTAACTTTCAAGAGTAATCTCATCAAAAATAATAAACCACACACTGAGAATGAGTTTTAACAAGTGATGACATCATCCCGATTTTCACGGGCTGCTATAGAAATAGACCAGTGAGCAGAAACATCAACATAACTCAAAATGTAGAAATCCAATGATTATGAAAATTTGTATGGTTATACTAGATAGTAAGCGGAATCCAACAAGCTTTAAATCACCGAGTTTGAATAAGTAACCACTGAGAAATGGCTCTGACAAGATGAGTGAAAAAGTCCGGTACCTGACAGAGAGGTGAAGATGAACAGACCCTGTTAACTTCAAATGAACATAACTCAAGATTGCAACATCCAAATGACATGAAACTTTATGAGCATATAGTAGACTTATAGAGCTAACTTTACCAAGTTACATCACTGAAAATGATGCACCAAGCTCAGAGAAAACATCTCTTGAAGCTGACTGAGAAAACTGAGAGTAATGGCAGTGAGTAGTACACTTCACAAGAACATGGAAAGATGAACTCAAATAATCATGAAAATTAAAGTATATTTCTTGTACAATACAATGACTTACTGATACATATGTGTGCCTTGTAATCACACCTTGATATGGCATAAAGCTCAGCTCTTGGAGGTCTTCACATAGGTCTCTCTAACCACGACTAAAACTGCCATCTATTTATAGTTGAGTTTGGGAGGCTAACTTCCCTCAATCACTCTCCAATCAATCAATGATTTATTTGATTCTCTACCTACCACAAATCATGAATTCGTGGCTCCTCTTTCCATTCTTGATCATGTGGACTCAACCACTTAAGATTCTCTTACTTTTACATTAAGTAAACTCTTCAAAAGTTACAAAAGGTAGTTCACAAGTGAACTTTACATAGTCTTCATTTTAAGGCTTTTTCTATGACTTTGTGGGACTCAAGCCAATACTTAGGCTTGTCATAGACTTGCTCCAACAGCTCCCCCTCAAGCCAAGTATGCTTGAGGTCTTCAATCTTCCAAGATTACCTGCAAACCTATTGTAGCCTTGAATTTGCAAAGCTTTGTACCATCCAATGCTTTGGTTAGAATATTTGCACATTGTTGATGAGTGGACACATATGATATTTGAATCTCTTTGCTTAGAACCTTCTCTCGTACATAGTGATAATGAACTTCAATATGTTTAGTCCTTGCATGAAAAATAGGATTAGCAGCCAAATGAATAGAACTCATATTGTCACCAAAAATAGTTGGAGTTCCAAACTCCAATCCAAGATCTTTGAATAATGTCTTCATCCACATAGCTTCTTGTGTAGCTATGGCAAGACCTCTATATTTAGCTTTAGTAGAAGAGAGAGCAACTGTGGGTTGCTTCTTGGATGACCATGAAATAAGCTTTGAACCTGCAAAGGTAAGATAACCTGAAGTGCTCCTTCTATCTTCCTTGGAGCCAGCCCAATCTGCATCAGAAAATAGCTTCAAACCTAAATCAGATACATAAGGGTAATAAAGTCCTTCATTTATGGTTCCTTTGAGATACTTGAGAATCCTTTTGGCAGCATCCATATGTGGTTTCCTTGGTGTGTGCATAAATTGGCTTAGCACACTCACACTGTAACATATATCTACTCTTGTCAATGTGGCATAGTTGAGACTACCCACTAGACTTTGATATGATGTGATGTCCTCTATGAGTTCACCTTCATGTGAGCTCAATTTGTGATTGACCTCCATTGGAGTACCTGCAATCTTACAATCTTGCATCTTGAATTTTGCCAACATGTCCTTAATGTACTTCCTTTGAGTGAGAAACAAACCATGATCTTTGTAGACAACTTCCAAACCTAGGAAGTAGGTAAGTGAACCCAAATCACTTATCTTGAACTCTTCTCTCATCTGATCTTTGATCTTCTTCATACCATCTGCATCATTTCCTGTCAATATAATATCATCTACATATACACATAGATAGATGACCTCGGAATTACTCTTTTTAATAAAGAGTGAAGGATCTGCCTTGCTTGGTTGAAAGCCTTTGTCCTGCAAGAATGAAACAAGCCTGAAATTCCAAGCTCTTGGAGCTTGCTTGAGACCATACAATGCTTTGTTAAGTTTACACACATAATCAGGATAAACTTGATTCTCAAAACCAGGTGGTTGTGCCATATATACCTCTTCTGTTATCCAACCATTCAAGAATGCATTCTTTACATCTAGTTGAAGTATCTTCCAATTCTTGGAAGAGGCAATACTAAGCAAAACCCTAATAGTAGGCATCTTTGCCACAGGAGAGAAAGTCTCCTCATAATCAATTCCCTGAGTTTGTGCAAAGCCTTTTGCCACAAGCCTTGCCTTATACCTGTTAATTGAACCATCAGAATTCTTCTTGAGTTTATAGACCCATCTTGAGCCTATTACCTTCATGGATGAAGTCTTGGGCACCAAATCCCAAGTGTTGTTTTCCTCAAGTGCTTCAATCTGTTCCTTCATTGCATGCTTCCATTCTGTTTTTGCTTTGGCCTCTGCAAATGATGATGGCTCCTCTTGGTTTATGTCCTGTGCTATGTAGATAGAATGTTTAGTTACTAATGAGGTGTCAAACCCATACCTTTCTGGTTTTTTCTTTTCCCTCATAGATCTTCTTAGGCCATGATGTGATGATTCCGCCTCATGTCCAAGTTCCTGCAATTTCTCTTTACCTTTAGACTTCCATGCTTTGACCTTTTCCATGTGAGATTCTTCATCATCCTCTGAGGTGTCTTGTTCTTCAATCTTTGGTTGTTCTCTACCAAGCTTTGGAAAATCTTCTTCAAGATTATATGGTAAATTGACCTTCCTGCATGAATCTTCATACCATGAATTGTTCTCATCAAAAACTACATCTCTGCTTACCAAGAATCCTTTGTTGGTAGGGTTGTATAACCTGTAGCCCTTTTGATTGTTGTCATATCCAATAAATACACACCTTTCTGCCTTTGGATCCATCTTGCCTCTAACCTGTGAAGGAACATGAGCAAAAGCAATACATCCAAAAATTTTACAATGATCTAAGCTTGGTCTTCTTCCATTCCAAGCCTCATATGGAGTCATCCCATCAAGGGATTTTGAAGGCAACCTGTTAATCAAGTAAGTGGCTGTAGATACAGCCTCAGCCCATAAGTAATTAGGTAAATGCTTTTCATTTAACATAGACCTTGCAGCTTCAACAATTGTCCTATTCCTCCTTTCTGCCACTCCATTTTGCTCAGGAGTGTACCTTGTAGTTACCTCTCTTTTGATTCCTCTTTCTTGAAGAAAAGAATCAAAATCATGGGAGAAGTATTCTCCCCCTCCATCTGACCTTAGCCTTTTTAGTGATTTACCTGTTTGATTCTCCACAAGAGCCAAATATCTTTTGAAACATGAAAAAACTTCATCTTTGTGTTTCATAAAGAATAGGATAGTCCATCTGCTGCAATCATCAATAAAGGAAACATAATACCTTGATCCAGATATTGAAGCTTCCTTGCTAGGTCCCCATACATCTGTATGAACCAACTCCGAGAGATCTCCATGCATATAACCTTTCTTCATGAATGGTAACCTGTGAGACTTTCCAAATTGACATGCACTACAATTATAAATCATATGTTGTTTTGATAAATTAGGAAGTCCAAGTACACTTTGGTCCCTGCAGATTTGCTTTAATGACCTTTCACCAATATGTGCTAACCTTTTGTGCCATACTTCCAATTCTGTGAGTGTCTGACTACCATAATTAAAGAGAGCAATGTTTGTAGTGTCCTGTAATTCAAATGTGAACAATCTACCTGTCTTTTCACCTTTTGCAATTCTTCTGAATCCTTGACTTGGATCTTCAACAAATGCTCCTGCTTTTGTGAACCTGACTTGCAACCCTTTCTCTACTATCTGCCCAACACTTATCAAATTCTTTGTAATGGTAGGGACATAGAGTACCTTACTGAGTAAGTTGATGTTTCCATCAGGTGCTTTGACATTGCCTATTTTCTCCACAGGATGTTTTGTATCATCTCCTGTTTGTACCTCATGCTTATTCCTTGGATCTTCTAAATCTGATAGGAGTGCCACATTTCCTGCCACATGATTTGAACAACCTGAATCTATGTAGAAAATATGCTCATCAGATTTACCTTGTGGCATAGCCATGTTCATGATCAATAATGAATCCCCTTTGTTTGAGTCTTCTATGTAGTTATTGTAGTCTCTCCTTCCTTTGTAGCCTCCTTGATAGTTTGAATGATTTTAGTTGTTGTAGTTGCCATGGTAGTTGTTGAACCTTCCTCTTGAGTAGCCATAGCTTCCTTTATTGTATCCTCTGCCTCTTTGATTCCTGGAATTCCTAAAGCAATTTTCAGTTGTATGATTAGTTAATCCACAAATAGAACATGAGTTGGAGTCTTGGGATCTCCCCCTGCCTTGTCTACCTCCTCTTCCTCTACCTCTGCCATGTCTTCCTCTACCTGCATAGTTAGCTTGATATGTACCTGCTTCATCATCCACTTTCTTTGCCTTTCCTTTGTTATCTTTAGACTTGCTTTTATCAGTGTATAAAGCTGAAGATTGATTACCTTTAGAGCTTTCTCCATTTTTTATAAGCTTTGCCTCTTGAGTAAGTAGTTGTCCAATGAGTGTGTTGAAATCAGGTACATGCATGTCCATGTACAAATCCATAGCTGTGGTGAATGCTTCCCACTTGTCATCTGCCTTCAAGCCATTGATGACCTGCCTTACAATTTGCTCTTCATCTATTACCTCTCCAATGCTTCCCAACTGATCTGCTATGTCTTTGAGCTTTGTGACAAAATCAGTCACATTTTGTTTGGGAGCCTTCTTGAGAGTTGTGAAATCCAGCCATAGTTGATGCTTCCTAGCTTTGGTACTTGAAGAAAAGAAAGCTTCAAGTGCATCCCACACTTCCTGAGATGTCTTACAACTTCTAATGTGAGGCAACAAAAAATCTGAGATAGAGTTGAGGAGATAAGACCTTGCAAGTGCATCCTTGGAGCACCATGTGCTCAATCTTTCTTACTCTTCTTGTGTTGGTTGACTTTTGTTCTTGAAACTTGGCATAACTTCATCTCCAGCCACATAACCATATAAACTTCTACCTTGGAGATAAGCTTCCATTCTTAATGACCAAGCTGAGTAGTTACCTCTGTCTAATTTGTCAATTGATGAAGGAAATTCATCTGCCATGTTGTCCAACCTTGCTCTGATACCACTGTGAAGAGATGGATAGGTATGTGCTTGAAGATGAAGAGGTGTTGCAAAATCCTTGATCTACACTAGCCAAATGAACTCCAAGAGTATATGGTGGGCCCTTTTATCTTGCCAATGGACATATTAGACACCCTATGTACCTTGGAAGATCACTCTCAAAAAGATAGATCAAAACAGATAAGTTGGAGTTAGCTCAGAGAAGAAAATTTGCTATTCTTGGTTCATACACCTGTCCAGTGTTTTACATAATTCTCTGAGCACAGCAGCAATTAGCTTAATTCCTCTTGGGGAAATCTAGGTAACTTAAAGAGCTAACTTTCAAGAGTAATCTCATCAAAAATAATAAACCACACACTGAGAATGAGTTTTAACAAGTGATGACATCATCCCGATTTTCACGGGCTGCTACAGAAATAGACCAGTGAGCAGAAAAATCAACATAACTCAAAGTGTAGAAATCCAATGATTATGAACATTTGTATGGTTATACTAGAAAGTAAGCTAAATCCAACAAGCTTTAAATCACTGAATTTGGATAAGTAACACTGAGAAATGGCTCTGACAAGATGAGTGAAAAAGTCCGGTACCTGACAGAGAGG
>CM035428.1:117184169-117214169 GCA_020310875.1 Ceratopteris richardii
TGGTTGATCTCATACTAATCGAATTTGCTTCCCAAGCATAAGTGAAATGAGGTAATTCTTGTAGAGAATTAGATTCAAAATTTCTCTGTTCACTAGGCTACTCTTCCTCTTGCTCATCCTACATATAGGGTATTTCGTGGGGAAATTGTTTTTGTAGGTCGTCTATCTCTTGAATTGATGGGTGAGTTTCTTGTTCCAACTTCCATTTCTCTTCTTTAATTCTCTTAGAATCCTTGTGAGTACCTATGTATCAAAGAAAGATTCTCCCAATTTGTAGTATTAGTCACTTGGGATAGGAAAGGTGTAGTATCTTCCTGTACCTTCAAGACAGTAGGGGTCTTCTTTGTTTTATCTTCTCCGTGTTGGAAATCAAGTGTTCTAATCTCTCTAGTGATCCTTGAAAGTGTAGCTTTGGTTTCACTTGGTTGCTCCAATTGACATATTGAGATGCTTCAAACATGCTTTGAGCCAATTCTACCATTTTCATGTAGAGCTTGGTTCTCTCAATTTCTAGGTCTGCTCTCGGATAGTTCTTACTTAATACTCTCTTATTCTTGCTTGGTATGCTTTGAACATCATTTCCGAATTCTCCGGTATATGTTCCACTAGAATCAATCCTAGTTTTGGGGTTTGGTTCTCTTGATTTGACTTTTGTGATGCTAATTCTAAGATTTTGGCTCTAGTCTCCTTTACGTTTCCTTCTATTTCATTTATTTTCTTACTCCATTTCCTCTTAAGTCTTTCTTGTGACCTTCCAAGATCTGGTTTTCCTCCTATGCTCTTATCATAGCTTGGATCGGTACATAAGTTGATGTGGATCCATTTGAAGTGTCACAATGCCTATCACATTGATGGGGGTTACTTTAGAAACATTGGTTGCATTTTTAGGGCATTCTTGTATGACATGTTCTTTAGCAGAGTTGGAACAAAAACCTTAAAAGTTATAATATTGTGGTTGTCTTGCTAGTGGAGGATGTGGGCACTCCCTTATATAGTGATCTCCTTCGCACCTGAAACATGGTCCTTTAGGGTCTTATGTTTTCCTTTGTATCAATTGGGACCGTGGGTTGGGTTTGGCATACATGACATTAATATAATCTAGTTCCCAACTAGGTTCCATCGGTGGGCTCTCATACTGATATGTTTCCGAATGTTCGGGTGACTTGGTGTAAGATGTAGGTGGGTTATCCACGTGCATAGAATCAAAACTATTGGAGTTAGCATCTTTTCTTGTGATCAATGGGGATGAGGGTATTAATGCTCTATTGAGATTCTCTTCTACAATAGCATATTTGATAGAGATTACATTGGCTAGGGGTGGTGGTTGTTGGCCTAAGACTCGTTTGGGTCTAGGTTGGGTCTAGTATGGTATGTGGTAGTTCTATTGGGTCCTATAATAATAAGGTTGAGTTTTATATTGGCCAAGGTATCTATTGGGTTGTTGATATGCCTGGGGATAGTTCTATCTGACCACTTGCTTGTTGTATGGACAATATTATGTCGTGTGGTTAGTGTACTACCTTTCTATCATGCGGTACTGGCTACTAGGGTTACCTTGAGGTTGTGTCATGTTTGGCTAGGTGTTTGCCATATGGTCAACATCACAGGTATAACAACATTTGACTAAGGTTATACTGGGTGTCTGTTTGCTTGAGACTCCTAGTTTCTAGGCTACCTTCTCTAGTAAATCTTCTATGGAATTCGTATGTTTAGAAGAAAAATTTGAGGATTTGCCTCAATTCGTATAGAACTTGGAGAGTTCCGATTCATCTCGGAAGTTGTCCTCAATGTCTATACAGGTCCTCACACATTGCTATAGTGTTCTCGGTTCTTTCAAGTATACATATGATTGTAGTTTTGAGCTCAGAAGCCCATCCAAAACCAAAGACACTTGTTTAACCTAAGGGGGCAACTCGAGTATTCGGCATCTCTCAATGTATTATTTGAACCTACATCCAGCTAATTTGACTATTTTCTGAGGGTTTTTTTGAAACTCTGAATCAAAGAAGATCTGTTGTGCATGGTCCCACTTTTAGACAACACAGTTATGAATGATTCTAATAAGTGAGGGATGTCTCTAAATTGCATTTGCTGCAAAGGTTGGAACCAAGTTAAGGCAATGTTTTTTAAGGTGAGTCCAAATGCACCATGTTTTTTTCTCATTGGGAACCATGCACCATGGATGTTCTTGCCCCCTGGTGGCCAAAGGCGACATTAGCTCATGATGGGGGGAAAACTAGTTCACCCCTCCATATATATGTGTGCCTTCCATGCTCCGATACCACAAACACTCGTTTTGAAGTGTTGTCTAAGTGCACCACTTTCTTAGGTGTCTCTGGATCGTTGAACTCATAGATAGTGACTTTGGGCCAGCGCAGAGAAGAATATCATGGAAAGCATTTGCTATAAAGGTTTAGAAGAACGCAAATTGCAAACAATGGCTTAATTATCCCTCAATTTCACCACCAATAGGCACACCCACAGTAGCATACATGATGGCTACTATTAGACATTGGATGCCACACCTTCACCCCATGCCAGATGTCACCGGGTAGATGATGCTCAAAATCCTAGACATGATGCAAGTCCTTTTTAAGACCTTCCGCAATGTACGTCACATCCAGCCGCCAATTTCGGGCTTCATCAATGGTAATTATGACTTACTTTATGATATGAGCATGACCCCGAGTATCCGAGTGGCTTATGCGTGGCATGCACAAATAAGATATCTCCCCACTTGCTACAAGCAAACGTTTGATGATATATTCACCACGGGGTTTTGGGAAGCACACTCAGAAGTGTTCGTGCCACGCCCAACCCACTTGCTACAACTATTCGCCTGGGAACAGACAATGCACTCAGAGCTCTACACCACACCCCAACCTGACATGCCTCGTGCAGTTAATTGGGATGCTCTGCAAAGAGATTTGGTTAGGGGACTACGGATCAAAGAACAAGAATTGGCAACCGACATACTCCAGAACTACATTGACCAAACCGCGGAGCAGAGGTCTGTGAGAGACGACAAACGCTAGGGGGGGGAGAGTGTTGGCATCATATGGGAAGAAGCCAAGTATGGGCATGCATGCGGATCTAGCACTAAGGCAACCTATTAAAATTTTTCCAAACCTTACATCATTTTAGAAGTGATTCTCATCACTAGAAACCCTTGTAAATACCGTTTCATCTTTTTGTAGCTCCATTTTGTACAAACCGAGGAGTCCTCGAGCTTGGGGAGCCTTAGAAGTAGTTTCCTGCCAATTATCATATTTTTTAGATCTCGTTTGAGCCCTCAAATAAGCCTCGAACCTAATTTTTAACTAGGCCGGACACTAGGTCTGGACAGGGCCAAAGCTAGTCAAAAACTATAAATAGAGCTAGAGAGCTCATTTTTTGGGGCTAGCTTCTTGTAGTTTTGATCTTGTATGAGCACTTGGTTGCAATAAAAGTGATCCCATTGTCTTACTCTCTTTGTTCTTGCTGTGTGTGCACGCGTGTGTGTATGTGTGTGCAGGTTGGTGTGCTTCTCACTCACACATTTGTGCCTTCACTTGCTCCAGGTCTTCATACCATCCTCATGTCTTCCAGGATTGACATTAAAGGAGGTGCTACTCATCACTGAGCTACACCTCCTCCATCAAATCTCAATGTCTGAGTATACTTCCCTGTTTGCTTTTCCACCATAGCCTTAAAGTTTTAGAAGTGATTCAACACATCACTCTTCTGTTTCATGAAATATACCCATACTTTTTGTGTATAGTCATCAATGAAAGTGACATAGAACTTGAAACCTCCCATAGATGTGGTCTTTGCAGGACCCCAAACATATGTACGTACTATTTCTAGCACATTCTCACTAACATGCTTGTCATGTGGAAATGATGCCCTTGACTCTTTACCAAACTCACATGTTGCACATACCTTTTGCATCTTTGCAACCTTGAAATTTAGTAGTCCATTGACAAGATCCTTTGAATGCATAAATTTTAGCCTCTCCAATTTGCTAGTGCCAAATTTCTATATTAGCAATAACACCTGCACCTTTTTCAAACATAGCTACATTCATTTTTGGAACTTTCACATTCAAGGTGAACATCCTACCTGTTGCCTTTGGTGACGAATGTTCCATTCTGTTTGTACTCTTCTCCATATCAACCATCAACATTGAACTTGGCTTATAATCCTTGGTCAACCATTTATCCAACAAAAACGAGATTCTTTGTTATATTCAAAACATGTAGCATGTCAGAAAGATGTTTTACCTTCTTATCCTCCATAGAGAATGCTATTGTTAGCAATGCAACAAGCAGTAGCAATAGACATCGGCATAGAGGAAGCATGTAAAAGGGAATGCATGAAGATTGGGGGTGGGCCAGATTCAATATTTTTTCAAAACAGGTTGTTTCGTTATAAGTAACCAAACTCTCAACAGTGATTCTTATCACTCATGTAACATATGTAATATAGAAAACCTCAATTTTGTCACAAGCCACTCCATTTTGTGCAAGTAGAGGAGTCCTCCAACTTGAGGAGCCTAGAAAGAGTACTCATACCAAACTTCATAATTTTTGGATTTCATTTGGATCTCCAAATGAGGCTTAGGACATATCTTTTAACTAGGCAAGACATTAGGTTCAACACTGATCAAAACTTGTCGAAAAACTATAAAAAGAGCTAGAGAGCTCATTTTTGAGGTTATCTTGTGGATTGCTAGTAGAGAGAGTAAAGAGCATTCTAATAGCTATTTTTGAGTAATACAAGTGTCATTCTCTCATTCCATTGTGTCTCCTTTTGTCCCTACCTTGTGTGTGTGTATGTGTGTGTCTCTTGTGTGCTTCTCACCTTCACCTTCGTGCACATCACTCGTTCACGATCTTCATATCATCCTTCCTCTCCGTGGATTGACAATTAAGGAGGTGGATCTTCTTGACGCGGTACTTGCCATTGTCTATAACACCAAATTTGGCACCATTGTCGGGGATGAGCTCTAGGACGAAGGTGTAATGGTAAGAGCATTTGGAGATTAGCATTGGAAGGTAATTAATTAGTGTTTTGTTGTTGTTTTCATCTGCTTTAACTTCCCCTACACCCATTCTTCATCCCCACGTCTTCTCCGCACATCGCAAAAATCCACCAAAATTCACCATATCCGCCTTTCTCTTCTCATTTCCCTCATTTGTGTGAGAGAGACAGAGAGCAAGCAAGAGAGTGTATTTGCATGTGTTTGTGAGTTTTCTTTGTAGGATGTTGCTTTAGTACAAGACTACAACACTCCACAGGTAAAATTTTTGAGTTTTCTCCATTTCTGTTGAATGCCTGGGACCATTGCAATGGTTTGAGAAATTCATGTTTTGAGAATACATCATATAGAGGGTGTAGAGAATATTAGGAGACTAGGGAAGCCATAGTTGCATCCTAGAAATTTGCATTTTTTTGAACCATCACGATTGGCTCACGCCATCATGATGATACTAGACCATCGCCACAAGCTCAAGCCATCACGATGACATCTGACCATCGCGACGGGCTCAAGCCATCATGATGACTCACACTTACCATCATGACGACTACCTCGACCATGCCATCATGATTGGTTCATACCATCATGATGCCTTCAAACCATCGTGCCTTATGACCATCACGATTGGCTCAAGGCATCTCTATGACCATTGAGCATCGTGGGTGGTTTAGATGATCATAATGATTGATCACCATCATGATTGGCACACACCATCGCAATGTCTGGACCATCGCAAAGACTTGTGACCATCACAACGACTCACCCGACCACTGACCATCGTGATTGGCTCATGCCATCACGAGGACCATTGACCATCGTGCCATTACAGATCATCACGAAGACCCACCACACCATCTCGATTATACCACATCATCACGATTGGGTAAGACCTTCACGATGGTGCATGACCATCATGATTCTACCACACCATTGTGATGTTTGGACTGAAAATGCAAAAATTAGGGTTTTGATTTTCTTGCAAATTTGAAGTCAACTTTTGGTGATTTTTCAAGTAATTGGTGCAACTTAGGGGCCCCATAGAAAATGTTTGAAGAGGTCCTCTTTGCCTATCAATCCAAGTTTGATTTAGACTAAGGATTTTTATAGGTCTGTTGAGAGCCATCCAAAGGGGCATGTAGAGCAAGATGAGGAGCCTAGCATAGCAAGGCTCCGAAACACATCTTCTTGGACAAGGAGCATTCAATGAAGCATTGGACTTGAGGTTGGAAGAATCCTCAACCCCCTCACTCAATTGCGAGTACATGCTAAGTGCAAGTAGTGTAATTGATTCACTAAGGTCATGCTAGGAACGATACAAGCGCAAGAAACCTTAATCACTCAACTTTAAGCCCAAATTAGGATATTGAGGTGATGAACACTAAAGAAAAAAGAACTTTATTTCAATAGTGTGATAATTTAAACACACAACAAAGAACGGTACTTGACATACATAAGCTTATAAGATAAGAGAATAAGGAAAAAAAATACGAATTAAGTGAGAACGAAATAATATGTGTAATGACAATTCAGCACCTGAAGGAGCTACAATTGATGAAGCTCATATCAAGAAAGCACATAGGAAAGGCCAACGGACATAGTGTTAGTTCATTTGAAGCTAGTATTAGAACCACAACACGATCTTGGGCTCAACATCTCAGTGGTTACCCATATAAACTAAGCTAAGAAAGAAGTGAGTCTGAAATGTCCTACCACATGGGGAGACCAGAAGGTGGTTTAGGATTAGCATACTTAGAAAGACCCAAAGGACCATACAAAACTCAACTAGAGTACATTTTTTTGTGAACCCAAGCAATAAGGTGCACACATCTATGAGGATGGTTTGAGGAGGTTTGTCATTCAATTGAGAAACCCTGATTAACGCATTGGATTGGAGCATCTAGTGGTTAAATTTGAGAGAGATGCATACATTAATAAGGAGGGGACGATGTATATAATTTCCAATCAACCTAACAATACCAATGAATTTGGAATAGTAATTCCCGAAGCAGAAAGGGGTAGAACATGAAGAGTTAGACAGTGAACCTAGAACACCAAGGGGTAAATCAATGTTGATATGGATGCTCAACCGAGAATGGATCTTTCAAGAGAACATGAGTATTGAGTTAATCCTCAATAGGGATACAGATGAGTTCAAATGCATGGGTGTGTGATCCCATGTTCGTAGCATTTCCATGATAGGTCTCAAGTAATTTTTGCCTCCAGATGGGTTGGAATACGGCCCTTTTCTTGGCTACCTCTGGAATATCCTCTGGTTCGAACTGTGTGGCGAAAGTAGGGTACTTGTTGGTGACTCATTTGATCTTAGCATTGTAATTAGCCAATAGTACAAAGTAGGGTTTATATTGTAACTCGGAGCTGGTTACCAGTTTTCTAGGGGCGAGGTGCCTGAAATATTCTGATTGAATTATGGTGTCTTCAATGTTCTTCATGGCCAGCATCTGCGTGGATATACACTCCTCATGAGTTGGCCCCATTTCGTCCACTTGTTTCATCCATGCCGAAGGGGGTTCTTCGTAAGTTTCCTATCCCTCGTTAGTGATTCTACCTCTTGGAAGTGGTTGAGGCTCATAATTATCTTCAAATGTATCTTCCACTGGAATGACAATGGCCTCCTCTTCTGTTGGTTGATCGGGTGGAGAGGGGGGTCGTTCATATTGTAACAACTTAATCTTTAACTCTGCAACTTGCTGGCGTAGCTCAAGTACCTTGTTGGCCGTCGAAGATTCAGGTGCTGGGGAAGTAGCAGTATTGACCATCTCTTTTGGTTCTATCATATATGGTGCGGGCATCGGATGCCTCTGTAGCTCCTTCACTTGGTCGGCCAAGAGATCATGTGCTTCTAAAAGATTTCCATAGTTTTCCAATATTTGTTGGATACTTTTCGAGGGGATAGCTAGAAATTTGGCAGGATCGATAGGTGCCCTTGGGGTGTTCTCAATGGCTGCTTCTAAATTCTCTTGATTCCGTTGGTGTAATCTTCTATTCTCTTCTTGTGCAGCTGCTAAGTGGCGGCGAAGCAAGGCCATGTTTCTTTGTAGTCTAGCACTGGGGGCTAGCTGATCTCTGAGTTGTTCTTCCATTGCCTTACCCGTCTCTGTATACTTGGTTTCAAGCTTTGCATTCAATTGTTGGAGGGTGGTAACTTCTTGTTGTAATGCTGCATTACTCAAATCCAAGGCATTGACGTGTGCTTGGAGGTGGGATGACAGAGTACACAGCTCCTTATTGTTTTCTTCCAATAATCGGTATTCTTCCTTAAGCTGGGCAGCGGCTTGAACATGGTGTCCAATGCATGACTGAATGAGGTGGATGCAGAGGTGGAGGTAAAAGATGCAAGGGGCCAGGAAATGGGAAAGGGAAAAGTGGATGTTGTGCTGACAGTGGGTGTGTGCGGTGGCATGCGTGAAGTTACAAGTGGTGATGTTGAGACAAAAGTGGTGGTGAGTGGTCATATGGAAGGTGCAATGTCCATAGGATCGGACGTGATGGTGTGTGAAGTGTGAATTGTGAATACAAGAATGGTAGGTGGTGTGTTAGTGGTGGCAGTGAATGTGGGGAAGGTGGGTTGGGGAAGGGACTTTTTATTATAATTCTCAATTTGTTGAAGTATATTTACAAGGTTTGTCAAGAATGGAGGTCGGGTGATGTGTGTTGGTTCTGAGAAGGTCAAGAGGGGCTCAATGGTTTGGGATTGGGAAAGAGGAATAGTATTGGTGAATGGAAATGGGTGTGTTAAGGTTTGGGTAGTGACATGTGGCTGTCCAAGAGCTGGTTGAAAAGAAGGGTGACCTATGATGGTTTGATGGGTGGCAGGATGACCTAAATGAGGTTGGGAAGATGGACCTACAATGATAGGGGTAGAGACAGGTAAGGACAACAAGATGGTGGTGTGCGATATAGGTTCACTATGGGTGGACACTGGTTGTTCAAGAAGGCTAGTGGTGCGGGGTTCTGAGGGCTGGATGGGAGGTGATGGTGGAGATGGTATCTCTATATTTACATCTGGTTCATCTCTATTAGCTGGGCTGGCCATGTGAACATCTTCTTGAGTGGTGGTAGGGAGTGAGGTAGAGACTTCCATTTGAATCAATTTTCCTCATCGTGGTCGCATATCCAACCTTTGTTGATCATATTGAGGAGGGTTGCGATGTAACATGATCCGCATAGCTTCTATAATCCCATATGTCTCAGTTAAGAGGTTCAATGATTCAACAAAGTGGGGGTCCACATTCTCTGCTTGAAGCATTTGATTCACCATCGCTCTATTGGCATCTTCTGATAGCTTATGCCTCTTGTACCTGCTTGATCGCCTTGTAGAGCCGTTTGAGTTGTGCAGTGTAAGCAGGGGCTTCTTCCTCACTCTCCTCTGATTCATTCCTCTGCATCTCCTCTTGTTCATGTGTGCCTCCCATCTGAGTGTGTTGTGCCTCATCTTCCCAATGTACTCTTCGTGCTTCACCATGTGATCGTCCTCTCCGAGATGATGATCCAGGTCCATCGGTCTCTGAGAAAAACTCACTCTCAGATAATTGGGCTATTTGCAAGAAGCTTTCAAAGTCATAAGATGGATCCTCTGCCAAAGTAGCCATGGATGCAAGCTCAGCATCCGAGGGTAGTGGAGGGGCTGATGGAGTGGGTTGTACCACGCCCTCTAATTGTGGTCGTTCAAGATGGATTATGAATGGGGCTACTTGTTCTTCTTCTCTACAAGAGGCTTCTGTGGTGACCTCGCAAGGAATTAGAACCTGTGAAAGAGATCCACGCATTCTTTTCGCGGGTTGAACCCCTGACTTTGGCCCGTGGAGGAATTCCAACTGTGAGTACTTAAGGGCCCGTGCGATCGGCACATCATAGGCAAGGCATCTATAGATAATTCTTGTAATAGCACAGCAACCATGCAACGTAGGCTTCCTCACGCCTCTTTTGCCTGCTTCATATAATTGGTCAAGGATCCACACTGGCATTTTGATAGGTAAGCTCCCAGTCTCCGCTAGGTATAACCCATACCAGATCTTCTTATGAGGCTGTGTGAATCGGTCTTGCTCTAGAAATGCAAAATGTTGAAGACACATCCGCAATGGTATAGCAATGTTCGGGGTGAGAGCACACATTTCTTTCAATTTCTTGAGTTTATTGTTCTTCATAGACTCCAGTATCAAAGGATCTCGATCGGAGGGTACATAGGTGCCATACATCTAAAGGGCCTCCCTGATTAAGGTGACATTCAACTCAAACTTTTTCATTTCCTCCTGGTTTGATAAAGAGGGCACCAGGAATGTGCCTGAATGATCTTTGTCTCCTTTCACTTTCAAAGTGGCAATCAAGTAATAGCACCTAAGGAAATCAGGTTTAGGCAGAGATGCACTAAAATAATCCTGTAACCCCGCCTTCTGTCAGATATCTTGAAGAGAAGCTACATTTTGTAATGCTTCAAATTCTCGTGTGAAGAACTGAAAGGTCCACCAAACTCCTCCGAATTCCAACTTGGACTCCCATATATGATCTGCATCTCCCAAATCTCCTGGCATCTCATTGAACCAATGAGAATGTCCTTTCACTCTCTCTGTTAGGCCACTCAGTGGATCCGAGATGGGAATTCTTCGCATATTTAGGAACTCTTCAGGCCTCACTCTCAGTGGAGCCTCCGCAGGCATGGTATCCCAATTGCTTTGAGTACTAGTGCCCGCCTGGGAGCTTGTTCCTGTTGCTGCTGCCATGAGACTTTTGATGCTTATATGCTAGAAGAAGAAAGGCACATTAGTGTTGCATAGGAAACAAGATGTACTAGTGTTCCCTCCACAATACTAACATGACCATCCAGATGGTTAGTGGTTAGAGGTGAAGTTTTTGTGATAGATTTGAGTGGTGGTTAGTGGTTCCTGTCATCCTAGATGCATACTTGGGATATGCAATGTTCTCAGAATGCACCTACCTCAGAGTGGATGGATTTACAAAATTGGGTCTGGGGGTTTGGTACAGGGTTTAGTTCTCCAAACTTTGATCAAGGACTCATGGCTCTTAGAGCTAATGACAGGTAAAGATTTTTGAACTATATTGTGCTAGATTTGGGACCTTTTGGGCACCCATTTCCAGAAATTTCTAGGTTTGACTGAAGGTGTAGCAGTGTGAGGTGTAGGTTTCTTCCTTGAGTTATTTGTCAAGGGTACTTGTGAGTGTTGATTCACGCTAGTGATTGGAGGTGAAGTTATTTGGGCTTGTAAGCAGGCCTTGGGCACCCAAATCCGTCTAGCATTAGGGATTGCCTTCATTGACCGCTTAGGGACCCAAATAGAAATGGTATGTCTAGATTGTTGCCTAGGGAACTCGTTCGTTTTAGTCCTTGCGAGTGTGGCTTGCTTGATGCTCTTTTGAGAGCCTACCTCTAGGGCCGTGGTTTTTTCCTTCTTGCATATCCAGATCTGCTTCATGCCACGAGGTACTCTGTATTGCACAGGTTGGTGCCCTTGCTTCTTGATCATCGATCTCCTTAGTGTCGTGTGATGCTCAGCTTGCCTTTTTAGAATCTTCTTTGGAACAACTGGGAACTCCTCATTGACTTCTGCTCCTTCGGTAAGAGTGACAATCCTCTGCACCATAGAACTTTGGACAAGAACAACATTGTTATCTTCATGTGGGTTCCTGGAGGGACCAGGAGTTGGTGCCTATTCTAATGGTTTGACAGCTTGATTTTCTAATTCAATCGTAAGACGACTTTGGCGTGCCCAAACCTCAAGAAGTCCACTTCTTAGGTTGAGGCTGATTGCGTGATCATAGATCCAGTCTTGGCCTAAGACAAGAGGTTCAGTAAGATCCTCGTCTTCACACACTAGCACTTTTGCTAGCATTAGGACCTCTTGAATGTAGAGGGGAAGTTCCACCTCTCCCATGCAAGGGGTTTCAACTCCTCCTAATCCTATCAGATATGCTTCTAGGGGTTTTACCTCCAATTGCAATTGCTGGCAGTAAGAAAGCCGAACTGCACTAGTGGCTGCTCCTGAATCAATTAAAGCTCTCACGGTCCTTGCACTCTCTCCTTGTCCTACTTCTAGGGTCACAAAAGGTCGTCGATCAACTATCTAATGAGACCATTCACCAGAAGCTTCGCACATGGCTATGTGATAACCTAGAGCTTCATGAGCATCAGTCATGGGTTGATCTCTACCTTGCCTTCTCAATTTCATTCGTCGAATGCGTTCTAAAGCTTCGGCCTGTGCTTCTTCTCGCATTCGCTTTTCCTCTTCTTTACGTTTCTTTGCAGTATTAAGTCGATTGAGCATTTCTTCAGTTAGGGGTTCTTGATATAGCTTGACTCTACATCCGCTTATGTAACTTGGTAGTACGTCACCCTCTAGAGTTACTAGTTGTACTGCTCCACTTGTGGAGATCCTATTGATAATCATTGGTCCATAGCCTCTTTTCTCTAATTTTTGTGCATGTTGCTTCAATGTGTAGACTAGGACTAGGTCTCCTGCTTTCAAGCCTTTATCCTTCACATGTGTATCAAAATACGCCTTTTGCCTCTCCTTGGCTGCATAGATTCCTGCTGTAGCCCTCAATCGTGTCTCACCTAAATGTTCAAGATCAAAGATTCTAGAGGAGAGTTCATGGCATGTCCAGTCATGCTCTTGTGCTACTTTTAATGTAGGTATCAAAAAGTCCAATGGTAGCACCGCATTCTGGCCAAACACCATCTAAAAGGGTGTGGCTTGGAGTATCATTTTATAGGCAACTCGGTATGCCCAAACAGCGTGGTGTAGCTGTTTGTCCCAATCAGAGCGTTTATTATTCACCACTTTAGTCAAGACATTGCATAAGATCTTATTTGTGCTCTTAGCCTGGCCATTAGCTTGTGGATGATAGGGGGCAGAATTCTTATGTATCACCAAGAATTCTTGGAGAAGGTTTTCTATGACTTCATTCAAGAAGTGTGTGCCTCTATCACTCACTAATTCTATTGGCAAATCCGTATCTAGTGAACACATTTTCAAATAAGAACTTTGCTGTTGTTTGAGCATCATTCTTCGTAGTGGCTTTCACTTCTACCCACTTGGTTAGATAGTCTGTGGCCACAATGATATACTCAGCATGTGAACCCTTAGCTCGGGGATTAATAGGACCAACAAAGTCTATTCCCCACTTAGAGAATGCACGTCCACCCATCATAGGCTTCAATGGCATCTCATCCTTGCGTATGGGATACTGGGTTCGTTGACAAACATCACATCTCTTCACGTAGGTATGTGCATCCATGTGAAGAGTTGGCCACCAAAGACCTGCAAATAAAATTGCCTTGATCACCCGATCTGGCCCAAAGTGTCCTCCTGCTACACCCTAGTGAGCAGTGTCCAAGATCTTCAAATATTCGCTCTCATGGACACATAGTCTCAGGTAATCATCTTTACCACGTTTGTATAAATTATCACCAATGATTGCGTAGTCTAAGGCTTCTTGTTCCAAACTCCTTTGTCTAGCCAAAGTCATATCTTGAGGGAATGTTTTTGTCCTTAGAAAGGCTACTAATGGTTCACTCCAATCTGGTACTAAAGATATTCGATAAAGAGTAGCATGTTCCACTGGTGGTTTAGTGCAACAGATTGGGCATTCTTTGCACATTCTATGGACATCAACTTCCATAGTTGGCCAATGCACTCCTAGTCTCCTCAGTTTCTGTAGGGTTTGTTGTTTCGAGTAGTGTTGCTCTAATGCACCTACATGTGCTAATTGCAACCATTTACTGTACTCGTCCTCTTCCACGCAACAGGCTAATACTCCTTGCTCCGTATGTTTGTACATACTCCCTGCAAAGATATGATACTTTTGAGCTTTTAATACCTCTCTATCTTCTGTGTGTATTGCCGGGTGATTAGGCCCGTATGTCAATACTGGCACTAATGGCTTAGCCCACTGAGGTACAACTTCCAAATTAAACAAGTAAGCATCAGGTAAGTCATCTGACACTCCTTGTGGGGCCTCTCCTGATGTGAGCCTTGAGAGATGATCTGCTCTCAGGTGGGTCTTGCCTTTCCTCACCACAACCTCAAAGTCATATTCCATTAGTAAGAGGAACCATCTTACCAATCTGCTTGTATTGCATGGCTTGTTTACCAAGTCCAACAGAGCTTGATGATCAGTAAAAAATTTAAACTTATTTGCAAGCAAATAGTGTCTAAACTTTTTAACTGCATATACCATGCCTAACCCTTCTCGTTCAATGGTGGTATAATTTCTTTCATCTGCATTCAACTGTCTACTGGCATAGGCAATTGGAAGATCCATGTTACCTCACCTGTAGGTTGTGTTAGCACGCATCCAATAGCATAATTGGATGCATCCACATGGACATGGAATGGCTTGTTCCAATCTGGTGTGGTCACAATTGGTGCTGAACATAATCTTCGTTTGAGCTCCTTGAAAGAGTTCTCACATTCCTCAGTCCACTCAAAGTTAGTTAGAAGAGCATATAGAGGCTCTGCAATGACGGCATACATGTGAATGAACCAGTGGTAGTAACCACAATGCCCCATGAAGGCCTGTACCTCCTTGACATTCCTTGGCGTAGGCAGTTGTGCAATGGCTCTCACTTTCTCCTCATCCGTGGATATGCCATTTTTTGACACTATGTGTCCTAGAATTTTGCCTTGCCTGACCATGAAAACACACTTTTCTGGGTTCAAGCAGACTTGATATTCTCTACATTTGTCAAAGATTTGTCTGAGTTCAGGTATATGGGTCTATCTAATGTTGGAATGATCGCAAAGATCATCAACATAGACTTCTAAATTTTTCCTCAAGAACTCTTTAAACCCGTGGCACATCAACCTCTGGAATGTTGCAGGTGCATTGGTAAGCCCGAATGGCATTATCCAAAAGGCAAATATGCCCCACTCTGTGGCAAAAGCCATCTTATGCTGATCTTCTGGTGCAATGGCTACTTGATTGTAGCCAGAGAACCCATCTAAGAAGTTGTACACTTCCTTGCCTACTACCCTTTCAAATAGTTGCTCAGTGATAGGAAGCTGATAACTATCCCTGATAGTGGCTGCGTTAACCTTCTTCAAGTTAATGCATACACGTAATTTGCCATTCTTTTTGGGCACCACTACAATGGGGGATACCCATTCAGTGTGCTCAATTTCATAGATAAATCCAGCTTCAACCAAGCGATCTATCTCCTCTTTTATCTTGGTAGCATAGTTGTCATTGTATGTGCATGGCTTTTGTTTAGAGGGTCTCGCATCTGTGGTCATGGGTGTGTGAGCATGTCTGGGTCGACCCCTTTCAAGTCCTTATAACTCCAAGCGAATACATCTCTGTATTCTCTTAGCAAGGCTATCAAATCTTGCTCTTCTTCTCCCGTCAGGTCATGCCCTATGTAGGTGCATCTTTCTTCTCCCTCTTCTATGGCTACAACTATTTTCTTGGTAGTTTCCTTGCTATCATAGGCCTCTCTTAATTGTGCCTCGCGTTTAGGCATTCTTATCATGACTCTCCTATCGTCTATCTCATATTTTTAAAGTTTTCAGGGACCTCAAACAAGGATTCTTCTTCCTCTGGAGTGACTTCCTTCTTCTTTCTTTTCTTTCCCTCACTCTTAGTGGTCACTTCTGTGGTTAATCTCATATCATTAATGTTCTCTTCATGTCTCTGAGGGTGAGCTTCTACTTCATGGAAGTATTCTTCATCTGATGCAAAAGGTGGGTCCATAATGATTGACTCTAAGTCGGAGTCACTTGCATCCTCAAATGCATCAGGGCTAGGTTCGCATTCTTCTAAAACTGCATCTCCCATGATTGGTTCTATTGAAAAGACTGAAATGTCATAGCCATCCTCATCACATTAGGGTGTCCATTGTTCTTCATTGATGGCTACATCCATGGTTGCTAAAATTTCAGCCCAGCCGTGAGGCTCAAATTCTTCGTCAGAAAAAAACTACAGGTGCATAGGCTGGGTCTTGATGTGATCTATGGGTTTCTTTTGCACCTACCTCTCTGGCTTTCTCTCTCTTCTCTTCTTCTACTGCTACCTTACACATCCATAAGTGAGTGTCTTCATGCATCCATGAGGATCCTGATCCTATGGAATGCACTGACTCAGTATCATCTTTGGCTCTATGGATGGGATTCCATTGGATGGGGGGTACATCTCTATGAGAGTAATCCTTGAGATTGACTTTGGTTGTAACACCTAAGTGTTGCAAGTACAAAGAATTGGTTCCCCAATCCTGTACCACTTGCAACTGCCGCATAAATGGTCTCCCCAAAATCATCTCATAGGCCTGGTTTTTGCTAAAGTCACATATAGCAAATGTATGCTCAAACTCTACACCACATGTAGTGAGAGTTATTCCTTCTAGCAATCCCAAAGGTCTCTCAATATTACCATCGACCATTTGCAATTTCATTCTCGTCGGCCTGAGTGTTGGCTTGCCCCAACACTTCCATAGGGAAGTGGTAGCAATTGCAACTCCTGCACTTGAGTCCAAAATTGCTTTGGTTGTGTATTCCTGATGGGTAACTGGGAGATAGGTATTTCCTTCTTCTCCTTCACTCATATCTCCTATCTTATCTAATGGTATTTCTGGCACTGTTCTATGTGATCCTACCTGGGAACGCAATTTCGCTATGTCTGGAACTTGTTTGGCTATGTGTTTCCACACTTCTGGCTTAACTTTGAGTAGCTCTTCTAAAGTGAGGTTGCACTGCACTTTAGTGTTCTTTACCACCTCAGTATTCCTAGGTATGATCGAATCTTCATTTCTTATCATGACCGTGGGTGCTCTCATGCAAGTTGACTTGGTTTCCCATGGGCCTGTGAAATGGGGTAGTTCCTGTAAGGAATTAGACTCGAAGTCTAATCTCTCTTGAGATTGGGCGCTCTCTTGCTCTTCATAAATAGAAGGGATGTCTTGTGGGAATTGATCATGTGCATCATCCACAAGTTCAATGGGAGGAGGGACTTCACTTTCCTTTGCCCATTTCTCTTCTTGAATCTCTCTTAGGAACTCTGATGAATACCTATTCATAGAAGAAGAGGTGTCTGGTTCAGTGGAGTTAGGCACATAAGCATCCTAGGGAGGAATGCTTATTCTATCTCTTGCACTCTCCTTAATCTAGGAGGTGACTCCTTTCCCAGACTTTGTAAGTAACCTCTCCAATCTATCCAATAGACCATCAAAATGCAATGGTGTCCTAGTGGAGCTAGAGCCATTGAACAAGCGACTGGCTTCAAACATGGCTTGCACCAATTCGACCATCTTAGCACAAAGCTTTGTTCGCTCTATCTCTGGATCGGCTCTAGGGTAACATTTGTCATGATCTGTCACGTTTGGCCCTTCTTGGATTCTGGCCTGATATTCTTTAAGCATCATGTTTAGATCCTCAGGAGTAGGATCGGCTAGGAGTGATCCTACTTTGGGTGGTGGGTGGGCTATGTATGGTGGATTAGAAAGTTGGGGAATGGAAGGTGATGGGTTGGAGGGAGATGGAAAGGGTGGTGGTGGGGTAGTGCGAGAGTGGTTTTGAGATGCGAGTTCACTTATCTTTGCTTTGGTTTCTCTCAAGCTTTCTTCAAGTTTGCTCATTTTCTGTGACCATTGTCTTTTCATTCTCTCCCGGCTATCTCTCCAAGCTCTTGTCCTTTTCTTGGTTATACTCTCTGTCTCACTAACCTCAGAGCTCTTTTCTTTCCCTACTCCTTGAGTTTGCTGCAAAGCTTGAGCTCTAGTAACCACATGCACGGGGGCTGTGGAAGTTATACTTCCCGTAGAGTCTACCACTAATCGAATGACGTTGATAGGAGTGATTTTTGGTAGGTTATTAGGGTTCTTCGGGCAATCTCGCAAGAGATGCTCTTTCCCGCAATCTTGACAAAAGCCCTGAATTGTCACTGGTTGGGGTTGTGTAGGGGCAGGCAGTGGACAATCACGTATGAGGTGATCTCCTTGACATCTAAAGCAAGGTCCTCTAGGAAATGGCGGTTGTACCTGCCTAGGTTGAGTTCTAGAGTTGGGGTTTGTGTACATGACATTAGCATATTCAGGCTCCCCACTATTTTCACTTGGGTCCTCATAATAGTATGGCTCGTTATGCTCTGGTGACTGCATGTAGTAAGCCTGTGGGCTATCATTATGTGTGGAGTCAAAACTATGGTCACTTGGATCACTGTCTGATAACAACGGTGTGATTGGGACTATGGCTCTGTTCAAATTTTCTTTAGCAGATGCATATTTTACTAGGATTACATTGGTTGGAGCAGGGGGTTGTTGGGCAAGGACTGGTTGAGGTCTTTGTTGCCCTTGATAAGGTGGCTGATAAGGTTGTTGTGGTCTGCCGTATTGCTATGGTGGGTACTGATTCTGGTATCTACCCTGTTGTGGATATGGCTGAGGGTAATTTTTCCTGACAGTTTGTTTGTTATAAGGGCAGTCTTGTGCGGTGTGGTTGGTGTACCTTCGCTCTATTGTGCAGTACTGGCTACTAGGGTTCACTTAGGGTTGAGCCATAATGGGACATACACTTGCCATATGGTCACCTCCACAAGTATAGCACCACTTAACTGGGGCAAATCTTGGGATTTGTTTGCTAGAGACACCTAGTTTTTGAGCTACCTTTTCTGCAAGTTCTTCAATGGATGTGGATTGACCCGACATAAGGCTACTAGAGCTATCCGAATCCTTGTAGATTTTTTATAAGTCCAACTCCTCGCCTAGATTATCCTCAATGTCTATGCACATGCGCACACATTCTTCTATAGTTTTGGGGTCCTTCAGATATACATATGACCTGAGCTTGGTGCTCAACAATCCATCTAAGAACAAAGCCACTTCCTTGGCTGGTGTGGGTAACTCAGGCATTGGGCACCTCTCTAGGTATTGCCTAAACCATCTTCCTGCTAGTCTGACCGTCTGAGCTGTTTGCTTAAAGCTATGAATCAGGGAGGAGGTATTATGCCGTATGCCACTCTTAGAGAATTCAGTGACGAAAGCCTCTAAAAGTTGGTCTATGCTCCTAAACTACCTCTCGTTCATGGGTTGAAACCATGTAAGGGCAGTGCTCCTAAGGGTTAGACCAAAAGCATTGTATTGCGTGAATAGGTCCTCCACTTGTTCAACTCTCAAGACTTGTCTAAATTCAGCTATATGATCGTATGGGTCTCCTGTGCCATCGAAATAGTTCTTCATGGACTTCACCAACTAGGTTGGCCTTAGGGTCCTAGTGTGTTCTCTCGGCCTTGGCAAAGGGAAATCGTCAGTATTTCTTTGGTTCCTTGGGGCTCTCGGTCTCTCGGTTTCTTCTCTGTCCGTTTCTGTTCTCATCCTTTCTCTTCCCAAGGGGTTGGAAAAGCTTACTTAGGTCTGTCTCTACTTCTATGTCATTGAGCTCCATGAGCTTGGGAGGTCCTAGCTCCTTGGTGATTGTAGGACACATTGGACCGAGGTTGGGGAAAAACAAATTCACCCTTCCAAGTGTAGGCATGTCTGCCATGCTCAGTGACCACGAAGATCCTCTCTGATGTATTATCTAGGTAGGTCACTTTGCCTGGGCTATCAGGGTCTTTAAACTCATAGATTGTGAGAGCACCTACTTCATGAGGCTAGGCAGGCTTATATCTCCAAAAATCCTCATCGGTTTCTCGGTTTAAAAGCAAATCTATGCTTTTATTATCCTGGGGAATCCACTCTGGAGTCATAATCCTGGTCAAGACTGATTTACCACGGGGAGTCCTCGGCTCTCTCTCTAAATTCCCTTGCTCTATATCACCCATGTCGGTCTCTGCGATCACATTCCCAAACTCGTCTGTTCTATCAAGAAGGGTGGTGACTACATAAATAGTCCCTTCTTTATCTAGGTATGCTCCATTCTCAAACTTGACTGCCGGGTGTTCTAGTCCATGGGGTTGATCGGGGTTCTTAATCTGGACCACAGATCTTCTCAGGCCGTCTTCGTAGATGCGTGCACCTAGACGATTAGTCCTGATGTATTCCAATTGAGTCTTGTAAGGTCCTTCTGGCTTTTCTAGGTATGCCACCCCTGAACTACCTACTGGTCTCTCCATGTTATAGGACATCTCAGAATCACTTGTTTCTGATCGGGGAGTGTATGGGTAATCACTCAACTGCTGGGCCCAAGACCTAGCAGTGTGATTGACACTAGCTTCAAAAGATCTGAGGCTTTGTCGGTCTCAACCTAAGCGTGTGCCTGACCTAAGGTTCATATGCCTCGTTTCTCTACCCCCTTGGTCCCAAGTACACTCCCGTTGCAGGTTAATTTGCACCAATCACTTTGTTCTTTTTAGTTGAATATTGTGTTAAGCTCTTGTTTGGAATCATGTCGTTAGGATTACTTAAGTGAATTTCGCACTTGATATTTGATCGATTCAAACTTTTGTTCCTTAGAATTTTTGCACTTAAGCTCTACTTAATGCTTGTACTTTGTTGATTAGTTCTCTTGGACTTGATTAGTGCCTAGCATCGCTCTAGTTAATCACCACACCTAAGTCGTACTAGCCTAATCTAGGAATTGAAAAAGGAGGGTTGAGAGAACTTCCAACCTCAATCCTCTGGTTGCTCAGACTGCTACAACAGCCCAGGAAGCCTTCTCCCAAGCTTGGTACTCACCCTTGCTATCTTGCCTTGGAATGCCTTGAGTGCACGCAATGTTCCTGCAAAATTTCACAAGTTAATATAGCTCATTTACTACAATGGATTGAAAGACACACATCAACTATTACAGGCCCCCCTTGGAGTAACTCACTGTACCCCCAAAATCTTATGACCACCTAGTCCCACCTAAAGGCCAACTTAAAAATTCATGTTCTAAAACTCCACGTATGATTCTTACAAAAACTAGTCGAGGTCCACTTAGGATTCTCAACAAGCTTTCCAACGAGACCAAAATCGCATCAATCGGAGTTCGTATGGTGAAGTTATGACCATTCAGGCACTTAGGGGTCAAAACAGGCTCTCAGGGTTCAAGAAATTCCTCCCTAGTTTTTAGGTAGTTTGCCCACTTCTAAGGCTCTAATATTATACCAATGTGCCCAAGATTTAAGCCCAAAAGTACCTTAGTTCAATCAATTAAATCACCCTAAAACTTCATGTGTTAAGCCTGTGTATCGTGATAGGTCGGGTCGGGGTGTCGCGATAGGTCGGGGTGTCACAATAGGTCGGGGTGTCGTGATAGGTCGGGGTGTCGTGATAGGTCGGGGTGTTGCGATAGGTCGGGGTGTCGCGATAGGTTGGGGTGTCACGATAGGTTGGGGTGTCGTGATAGGTGGAAGTGTCGCGATAGGTTGAAGTGTCGCGATAGGTCAAAGTGTCGCGATACTATGGAGTGTCCCGATACTTCGGTGTGTCACGATAGGTGGAAGTGTCGCGATAGCTGGAAGTGTCGCGATAGGTCGAAGTGTCGCGATACTTGGAAGTGTCGCGACACTTGGGAGTGTCGCGATACTTCGGTGTGTCACGATAGATGGAAGTGTCGCGATAGGTGGAAGTGTCACGATAGGTCAGGGTGTCGCGATAGGTCGGGGTGTCGTGATGGGTCGGGGTGTCACGATAGGTCGAAGTGTCGCGATAGGTCGAAGTGTCACGATACCTCGGTGTGTCACGATAGCTCAGGATATGGTGAATTTTCCTGATCAGGCTAGTGATTCTAAGAGCTCTCAGCCTACCGAGTGTCATGGTGCACTCAGAATTGTGATTGGGTCAACTTTTTGGTGTGTCGCGATAGCTCGGGCTCGACACCTCGGGGATTGCGCAGAAAGATTCCGTACCTGCTGAGCTTGTTGGAGATGGTGATGATGCTGAAACCTACAAGAAACATGCAAAAACACATAAAACAACAATGCACTCTCGCTCTCTCTCAAACTCGCACAAAGCAAATGAGGATAATGACAAGGAAGAGGGTATATGAAGTGGAGAAGGAGATGGAGATGGAGGAGGAGATGGAGATGGAGATGGGGAAAAAACACGAAAATTACCTACTACTTACCATTCCAACGTGTCCTCTCTACGTCTTACCATCACACGCTCGTCCTCAAAGCTCGAATCCCCGGCAACGGCACCAAAATTTGGTGTAGCTCAGTGATGAGTAGCACCTCCTTTAATGTCATTCCGGGAAGACATGAGGATGGTATGAAGACCTCGAGCAAGTGAAGGCACAAATGTGTGAGTGAGAAGCACACCAACATGCACACACATACACACACACGCGGACACACAGCAAGAACAAAGAGAGTAAGACAATGGGATCACTTCTATTGCAACCAAGTGCTCATACAAGATCAAAACTACAAGAAGCTAGCCCCAAAAATGCGCTCTCTAGCTCTATTTATAGTTTTTGAGTAGCTTTGGCCCTGTCCAGACCTAGTGTCCGGCCTAGTTAAAAATTAGGTTTGAGGCTTATTTGAGGGCTCAAACGAGATCTAGAAAATATGAAAATTGGCAGGCAACTACTTCTAAGGCTCCCCAAGCTCGAGGACTCCTTGGCTTGTACAAGATGGAGCTACAAAAAGATGAAACGGTATTTACAAGGGTTTTTAGTGATGAGAATCACTTTTAAAATGATGTAAGGTTTGGAAAACTTTTAATAGGTTGCCTTAGTGCTAGATCCGCATGCATGCCCATACTTGGCTTCTTCCCATATGATGCCAACAAGAGGTGAATATATGTCAAATGAGTTCATTAACTTTCTGGAAAGTCATGGAATTCAAGAGCAGTTTTCATGCAGGTACACACCACAAAAAATGGCATTATTTAACACAAAAATAGTAATATTTCAAAAATAGCAAGAGCCTTGATGGATGAGAATAATATGCCTCATTGTTATTGGGTAGAAGTTGTGCATAGTGTTGTATATATCATGAACAAAACTCTAACTACTATTGTACATCAACTTACACCTAAAGAGAAGTTTATAGGTAAAGAGACAAAATTATCACATATGAAAATATTTGGTTGTATGGCATATGTACATGTTCTAGATGAGTTGAGGACAAAGCTTGATCCAAAGGTAGAAAAATGTATCTTTATTGGGTACTCCCATGAGTAAAAGGGATATAAATGTTATAACCCACTCACAGAACAGGTAAAGGTAAGCAGAGATGTGGTGTTTGATGAAATGTTGAGCTTCTATGTAGATGCCTAAGGACTTAATCTAGACTCAAATGACAAAGGATATGCTGAAAAATCAAGTGAAGAAACTCAAGTTTTGAGTGGGCCTGATGTGCCACCAAGCAATAGTTCCAACTCAAATCCATGGAGTGAAAGATTGTGGGAACTTTTAGTCCAAAAAATTCATCAACTACATGCAAGAAAGGTAAAGAAAAGCTTTTTGCTATCAGTAAAACATATACAACTTTTGAAGACATTGATGGAGATTCAAGCGGCTCAAAAAAGAGCCTTGATGAGGAACTTGTTTTGCCCTCTATGAAGTCTCTAGGAGTAAGAAAGGCACATGTAGATGATACAAGGAGAAGTGACATAGGACCAAGAAGATCTAGGAGGATGCAGAATTTAGTGCAACGATTCACATATGGCAATCACATGGCTCGTCATTGTACCTACATGACCAAGGTAATAAAAGATGTTGAACCTTCCTGTTTTAAAGATGCAATCGGAAATCCAGATTGGGAGAAATCTATGGATGAGGTGATGGTTGTACTTTATGGAAATGAAACATGGAAGCTAGTTCCATTGCTGCAAGGGAAGAAACCCATAGGCTACAAGTGTGTTTATAAGGTAAAGCACAATGCTAGTGGTAGCATAAGTAGGTATAAAGCACAATTGGTAGAAAAAGGATATGCAAAGAAATATGGCATTGATTATGAGGAAACGTTCAGCCCTATAGCTAAATTTTCTACTATTGGAACACTTGTTGCATTAGCTACAACAAAAGGGTGGACTTTGCATCAGATGGATGTGAAGAGTCTGTTCTTACAGGATGCCTTGCAGGAAGAAGTATACATGGACCATCCACAAGGATATGATGATTTGAAGCACCTAGAATATGTATGGACTTTGCAAAAGACTTTGTATGGGCTTGAATAAGCCCCTCCTGCTTGGCATGCAAGGATTGGTGATTACTTATCCACCATTGGATTTTCTATGTGTGATGGAGATCATTCATTATATGCAAGGAAGGGTGATGATGGCATCAGGATTGTGGCTATTTATGTTGATCACTTTATTGTGGGTGTTGATAATGAGAAAATCATTAAAGAGGTAAAGCAACTCCTTATGCAGGAATTTGACATGAAAGATCTTGGTGCACTGCGCTATTTTTTGGGCATTGATTTTATACGTAGAGAAATAGGTGTATGGATGTTGCAAAGGCAATATGCCTTGAGTATGTTGCAAAAGTATGGTATGGCTGATTGTTATCCAATTTCTATACCATTAGATTAGAATTCAAAGTTGGATACTACATCAAGTGAAGCATTGCGAAACGCTACTATGTATAGGAAAATTGTGAGAAGTTTGATATATCTCACAAGTACAAGGTGTGATCTAAGCTACACTATTGTACTTGAAAGTCAATTTATGTAGGTTCCCATGAGACCACATCTAGATGCTTTGAGATGCACTCTATGCTATGTGAGTACTACTTTGGATCATGCATTGTCTTATGAAGCTGCTGCAGAATTGCATGTACATGGATATATCAAGGTAGATTGGGCTGGTAGTATTCCAATTAGAAGATCTACTATTTGATTTCTATTCTCACTTGGAATTATAGCTATTACATGGAGTAGTAACAAGAAACCCACTGTTGCTTTGTCAAGTACAAAGACTGAGTATAGAGGTGGTGCAATGGCAGCATGTGGACCATCATGGTTAGAGATGCTACTTGCAGATTTAGGTGAGGAAGTCCAACAGCCTATCATCATCTACTGTGATAATCTTTGGAGCATAGAATTAGCAAGGAATCCTCTTTTTCATGCTAGAACAAAGAATATTGAGGTGCATTGTCATTTCATCAGGGAAATGTTATTAGCAAGTGATATTGACCTTGTTTATGTAAAAGCAGATGAGCACCTTGCTGATATTTTCACTAAAGCACTCAAATCTTAGAAGTTGAAGAAGTTTCGGAAGATGCTTGGATTACATGACATGACATTGAGCTTGAGGGGGATTGTTGAGATATCAAGCTCAACATGTGATGATCGAGGATGAAATGTATCACTTTCTTCATTTCTCTTACATGTATAGTGGTCACATTCATATATGTCAAGGAAAATTTAGTGAGCCTTACTAGATTTATCTACTATATTTATTTCTTGCCAGCTCACTCATTCATGGACATTAGGATTTTCCTTATGTACTGTTCTTTATATGTTGGAGTACTTGAATTTTTGTAGGGTCATTAATTGTGAGAGTCTCTGTGTGAGTTCTCTTCCTTATCTCATTTCTTGTGACACATGTCAAAACCTCCAAGTTTTGAAAACTTTGATCATACATCTTATGTTTGCATGTTTAGAAAGCATTGTATGGATTGAAACAAGCTCCTAGCTCTTGGAATTAACGATTGGTTGCATACCTTCAAGATCAAGGATTCAGACCTATCAATGGAGATCCTTCTTTCTTCATTTAAAGGAATGACAATGAGATTATCTATATGTGTGTATATGTAGATGGCATAATTGTGACAACTCATGACTTGAATGGGATTCAAAGGATCAAAAGACATATGAAACATGAGTTCAAAATTAGTGACTTAGGTGAGCTCACATATTTCCCAGGTATGCAAGTGTTTACAGATGAAGGGATATATCTAACCCAGAGAAGATGCATTCAAGACCTACTTCTCAAGTTCAAAATGGAGAACACCAAACTTTCCGATACACCTTTGTAAATGAATCATAAAGTAAGTGTTTATGAAGGTGAGAAGATTGATGATCCTAAAGAGTATCAAATTTTAGTTGGTAGCTTAATATATGCTACTCAAACAAGACTAGATATATCCTATAGTGTGGGAGTGTTTAGCCACTTCATGCCCTCACCTAGAAGACCACACATGGAGAAAGGGAGTACTCAAGTACCTCAAAGGAACACTTAATGAAGTTATCTTCTCTCTTTAATTTTCATATTTGTATATCAAAATATCTTCGAATGCAGATTGGGCAGGAGCAAAGGATTATACAAGAAGTACCTTTGGATACTTAGAATTTGCAAGTTCAAAAGTGTTTTCTTGGACTTTGAAAAAGCAACCAATAGTTATTTTATCTTTAACTGAAGCAAAGTATAGAGGTCTAACTATTGCAACTCAAGAAGCAATTTGGCTCAAAGATTTGTACTCGGATTTGAGACTTGTAAGTTCCAAACCTCACATACTTGGAAACAATGTAAGTTCAAAGCATCTAGTTGAAAATCAAATTTCCCATGCAAGGAAGAAGCACATAGAAGTCCATTTCAACTTTGTTAGAGAGAAGCTTATAGCAAAGGAAATTTAATTATAACTTGTTCCCACTAAGAAGCACACGATGACAAAGGCACTTGATGGGATAAGCTATGCACATTCAAATCTATGGTAGGTATTCATCATATTAGAGATTGAAGACTTCAGCATATTATAGCTTGAGGGGGAGCTTTTAGATCATCAAGCTAATACTATGTTGGAGATGGATTTTATTTACATAAAAAAAATTGATCATTAAAATTGTGTCCTTTATTTATGCTCATTTTTTGGGGACCCTTTATGATCATTTACCCAATGTGAAAGCCTAGAGCATTATCTTTGTGAAAGGATAAAAGGAGAAGTCATATTTCATAAGTTTTTGAAGATAATTGAATTTGGTAGTCCAATCAGTTACCAAAAAGTAGATCAAAGTTCATTTCACCTTTTGCTAGATTCTAGGAAGAGATTCTAGTCACTTTCAACAAAAAATTGCATGGGGATTTGAATTCAAAATCAATGGATTTAAACCATGTAAAATCACCAAAAGGTCTATATAAGACCACATATTCTTTGAGCAATATAGAGTCATGATTTGATGCAATACAAATACACTTTGGTCATTAGTGCCATATCAATTCTCTACTCCTTCTTCCTCAGACTCAATCATCTTGCAGAGCTTGGTTCTCTCCCTATAGGGCTCCAAATCTAGTGATTGGCCACACATTAGGAAGATATTACTTTCTAGTTTCTGTTTGTAAAGTTTCAATTCATTTGGTGAAGAAGATTTAGAGAAATCTCAAGTTGAAGATCTCACAGTGAATTTTTGCATAACCTTCAAAAGTTGAGGGTACACTCAATCATTGTTAAACTTAATCATCACTCATTGGTTAGTATAAAATGGGGCTTTTATGCATTATAGGAGGCTAGCGCTATGTATGAAATTCTTTGAAAAGGAATCTTTCCATTGGTAATTCAGATGGTTGCTCTGAGTGTTTGAATTCATAGCTTCCATCCACATATAGAAGGTTTTCTGTTGGGTTGCATTTATTCGATCGAGCAATAAAAAAATTCCAAATATGTTAGTTTTATTCATGGTTTTCCGAATAAACACCGAAAAAAAACAGAGATGGATACTTTTTCGATCGAAATGTCTTTTATCAAAAGCGATTTTGATTGAAAAATATTTCAATTGAAAGTGCTTTCGATCGAAAACCATTTTATAGCAAAGAAATATGTATTTTTACATTCGATCAAAAATCTTATTCCGCACGTGCTTCATTGATATTCTAGAGAGTTTTAATTCTGTAATTTTTTTCATAGAGAAATTCCTGCACCGTATCATTGAGGTATTGATTTAATTTTTATTTATTGTTTATTTTATTGTTTTGTTCTTTGTATCATGCATATTGTATGAATCACATATGTGTCTCTTACATATGCGTAATTTTTAATTATATAATTTGTTTTGTGTCTTTTAATCATCAATTGTATACATGTTTGACTCACGCAAGCGTTTCTTACTTGTATACATAGATGAAAAATATTTAACAATAAACCACTACTGTGATTGTCTGACTCGCTACATCGATTCTTTACTCTCACAGTAGTATAGGACACAGCTATAGATCTATTGAGATTGTTTGAATCACCACCTTGATTCCTACTCTCTCAATAGTATAGGGAGTGTGTAGGGACTATTGTGATTGTCTGATTCTTTGACTCTTATTCTCACAATAGTCACTTAGATTCCGATGAGAACACTTAGTGTAGGTCACAAGGTATATAGAAACTATTGTGATTGTTTGATTGTTTAACTCTTATTATCACAATAGTCACTTAGATTCTAATGAGAATACTTAGTGTAGGTCAGAAGGTGTATAGAAACTATTGTGATTGTCTGATTCTTCGACTCTTACTATCAAAATAGTTATATGCAGTCATGTGACAAAAATCATATATAGTATAGCAATGTATATAAACTATTATAAATGTCTGATTCTTTGACTCTTACATTCTTAATAGTTACATAGATTCACTTCAAGATTGTAATTACACTTTCTATTTAATTATAAATCTACTTATTTAACTATGCATATGGCTATCATTTGTGTACACACACTATTGAATGATTTATCCATACACTTACTGATAGTCTATTTTCTTTTTTTTTGCACAGATGGCAGGTAAAAGAAACAAGTAGGAGCAAAAAATTTTAGAAGAATTTTTGTGCTCCTACATGTATCGAATGAGAGAAGATGAAATCACTATAGCCATGGACACATCTAGTTACAAAGAAGTGTGCTATTATCCAAAACAACATTTATTAATATTGAAGATAAATTTGGCAGTCTGTTCGGTGGAGCACAGGTCTTAGATGAGCAAATGTCAAAAGATCTTACATGTATCTTTGGACAAATCATCAAAGTAGCACAGTCATTGGCGGTGGATATCACCAGTATGCCCGGATTCATCGATAAAATTAAATTGATCGATTTACATTATTAGACAATGAAGAGAGGAAAGCAATTAAAACTAGACATGACTGAACACCTTGTGAGAGCACAGGTAGATCCAAATACAAGAGATGCATATGTGAACATGGGAGATCAAACATCAAACAATCTTTGTTTGCTCTCATATTCCTCTATTCTTTTTGAAGATGCAACTCTCATGGGGGAAGGACAATATGGAATGATCCATAAAGTCAAGATATCCCACCCGAGATTCAGCAATGAAGTATTTGTGGCCAAGCTATTCAAATTACATGGTGCTGACATACAAACATGAGAAAATGAAGCCATCAATGAAGCCACAGTGTTATCTATTATGCACATTGGAATTATTAGTCCACTTGGTTTAGCTAGACACCATAGCAAAAGTCTGTGCCTTATTTTCAAATTTTGGAATGGTGTTACATTGGACATGTGGATAGAAAGAATGAAGAAGGAATACCTAAATGTACCATGAAGCAGAGGTGTGAAGGACACAGAAGGAGACATAACAACCATGAAAACAAACATTTGGAAGCTAATCAACAGCTTATTGCAAACAATATCATTTTTACACACTTGTAATATATCCCATGACGATCTCTATCTAGGCAACATCTTGTTGCATTTTGAAGATCAACATGCTTATATCGGATTATGTGATTTTGGTAGAGCGACATATTTACCAACCAAAAAATGTTTTTCAGAGCTACCTAATTTAGAAATATCAACTAGAAATGAGTGGATTCGAAAGTACTGGTGGATTGCACCCGAATGCATACCCACTAGTCCACCTTTTAATCGGACTGAGGAGATATTTACAGTTTCGATACTCCTGTTACAGCTCTTGAAATATATAGATTTCAATAGTTATCCCATTGATAAGAATGGGATTTACAAGTTCAAATATGTTTTAGAATTAGCTTCTGACAGAGATGTATCAAAAAGAGTAGCTTCTGACAAAGATGTGTCAAAAAAGTAGACACACATGAACTGCTTAGAGCATTCTTGCATCTAGCTCGATATGGTTTAAAGATATCCATGATAGGTGAATTAAGACCATTTTAAAAACAAT
>CM035428.1:117219169-117224169 GCA_020310875.1 Ceratopteris richardii
GATTGATGGAATATCTCCTAGGATGTAGGACTATGATTATAGAGAGCCAAAATTTTGAATCCAAATTCAAACTTTGAACTCAACCACTATAAAAGTGTTCATCAAAAAGTTGTGGGGAGAAGAGTCACTTTTCAAGCTTCTCATTATCAATTCTGAGTGTGTGTGAGGTCTACACTCTAGACCACACCTATCTACACCATTAGGCAATGATCTTCATGCCAATGGTAATTTATAACATTGTTCATTAATACATATATCTACATTGTTCATTTCTGAGTTCTCTTTCATAGTCTCTAAAACTTTGTCAACTTGTGGAGAGCATAGATCATTCATTTCTTCACCAAATTCAAAGATCTAAAGCTTGTTGGAACCAGATCAAAGTTGTCTACATGCTGTCAAAATTTGAGAGATGTCTATTCAGCCATTTCAGAGAAAAGTGTGTCGAGGTCATCACTGGTCAAAGTCTGCAATAGTCTTAAAATATCGGGGGTAAAGGTTTACTTGCTAAATTGATTTCTCTGAGCATAGTTCATCTTTTTGAGTGATATCACTTGAAATAGTTAGCTTGCTAAGCTAGTTATATACCCCTAAAAGGAAGTTTTCCAATTCCTACTGTGCTGGTCGTACTGAGTAAAAGATACAGCAGGTGTCTAGTAAAAAATAGAAGGTTTTCTTGAAGGCTTGAAGTTCAAAGTTATCTGTTTTGGTTCATTTGTTTCATACATCATTTCCAAAGTACGTAGGCCATTTTATGGTGTTATTGGAAAGCTAAAAAGGTCAACTTATCAACTCTGAAGCATCAAAGGGCTGGTACGAAGTAGGATTTGGTAGTACCTACTCAATCTCTTGGACTGTCCATCCATCATTCCCAACAGTGGTATCAAAGCAAGTTAAGGTAAAATGGGAGATGGTTTTCCTTCATTCACTGATAAATTGGACAGGAACAACTATCAAGCATGGTCTCTAAGGATGAAGAAATATCTACAAGGAAGGAGTCTTTATGGATACATCTCAGGAGATGAGGAATTGTCCTCATTCAAAACCAGAGGACTACCAACAAAGGAAGAACATGAAAAGCTCAACACATGGTGTGCCAAGGATGCATTAGCAAGGTCTTACTTACTTAACTCCATTTCTTATTTTCTTTTGCCACATATAAGAAACTGTAAGACATCCCAAAAGATTTGGGAAACCTTGTCATCCTATTTTTCTTCCAACACAAGGGCCAGAAAAAACCAATTGTGGATTGAATTCACCACACTAAGGAAGCAACCTAAGTAGGCTATTTCAGAGTTTGTGACTAAGATTAAAGATGTAGCAGATCAGTTAGCAAGCATAGGAGACGAGATTGAAGAAGAGCAGATAGTAAGGCAAGTGATCAATGGGATTAAACTTGATGAGAAAAGGGAAAGCTTCACTACTGCCATGGACCTATACATGGACATGCAAATTCTAGATCTTACAAATCTCATGGGGCAATTGTTCACACATGAAGCCAAGCTCAACAAGAATGGAGATTCATCCAAAGGTAATAGCCCTTCTGCCCTATACACTGATTAAAGTAAGTCTAAAGATAAAGGCAAGAACAAGAAAGGAGAAGATGAAGGCATTACCTCCCAAGCCAACTATGCAAGGAGAGGTAGATCATCAAGAGGAAGGGGGAGAGGAGGTAAGCAAGGTAGGGGGAGATCTTATAACTCCTCACCATGCAACATTTGTGGTTTATCAAATCATACTATAGATGAGTGTTTCAGGAATTACAAGAATCAGAGAGGAAGAGGATATCAAAGAGGTGGATACTCACAGTCAAGAGGTAGATTCAACCATCACCAAGGCTACAACAACAATTACAATGGAAACTACCAAGGAGGATTCAAAACCAGAAAGGATTACAACAACTATACAAAAGAGCAAGATGATTCTCTTTTGATCATGAATATGACTTCAAAACCAGGTACAAATGATGACCACCTATTCTACATTGACTCAGGATGCTGAAATAATGTGGCTCGCAATGTATCTCTACTCTCTCACCTTGAAGAACCAAGAGGTAAGCATCAAGTACAAACAGGTGATGACACCAAGCACTCAGTAGTTAAAGATGGAAATGTTAAGACTTGTGATGGAAATCAAAACTTGTTGAGTAGGGTACTATATGTACCAACCATTACCAAAAATTTGATGAGTGTTGGACAGATTGTGGAAAAAACTTGTGCAGGTTAGGTTCAACCAATTTGGAGCATTTGTGGAAGATCCTAAGCAAGGGTTCAAGAGAATTGCTAAAGGAGAAAAGACAGGTAGACTTTTTACTTTTGAGCTAGAAGATACAAAGAATATTGCACTCTACAGTTATAAAGATCAAACACTTTCAAAGCTTGAGATTTGGCATAAAAGATTAGGGAATGTAGAAGAAAGAACATTGAAACAGATATGCAGGGATCAATGTGTAATTGGAATACCCAATGTTTCCAAACAACACATGATATATAAATGTGGTGGTTCTCAGTTTGGGAAGTCTCACAGGTTACCCTTCTCAAGGAAAGGCTACATGCATGAGGACTATCTAGAGCTTGTCCATACAGATGTATGGGGACCAAGCAAAGACCCCTCAATCTCAGGATCAAGGTACTATGTATCTTTTATTGATGATTATAGCAGGTGGACTATATTGTACTTTATGAAGCACAAAGATGAAGTTTTCAACTATTTTAAAAAGTATCTTGCACTTGTTGAGAATCAGACAGGAAAGAATCTAAAGAGGCTAAGGTCAGATGGAGGAGGTGAGTACTTCTCCAATGAGTTTGAAGCATTCTTGCAGGACAGAGTAATCAAGAGAGAAATCACCACAAGGTATACTCCTGAAGAGAATGGGGTAGCTGAGAGAAGAAATAGGTTGATTGTTGAAACAACTAGGTCAATGTTGAATGAGAAGAAATTATCGAACTACCTATGGGCAGAGAGTGTTTCTACTGCCACTTATCTCATAAACAGGTTACCATCTAAATCTCTTGATGGGATGAAACCTTATGAAGCATGGCATGGTAAAAGACCCTCACTTGACCATTGCAGGTTATTTGGATGTGTAGCACATGTACACATTCCTTCTCAGATAAGAGGTAAGCTATACCTCAAGGCTGAGAAGTGTATCTTTATTGGATATGATCTAAATCAGAAAGGGTACATGTTTTACAACCCTTCCAATAAGGGATTCATTGTATGAGGTGTTGTCTTTGATGAAAATGATTCTTGGTATCAGAATGAATGCAGGAAGTTTAAACTACCCTATGACTTGGAGGATGATGGAGAGTGTTAATCTCCAAAAGAACAAGCTACTCTTGAATTAAGAGCACCTCTATATCAAGAGTAACTCAAAATCTTCACTAATTTGGAGGCTCAATGAAATTTTGGATAAACTGTGCAGAAGAAGATTCTACAAAAAGTGTGTTGCACATACCTCTCTCATTGGCTTATCAAATGTGTAAAGTTTTTATAAAACTTTGCACAAGGTGTTGCCTTTAGTTTGCACACCTCCTCCAAGTTAAATCATTCCAAAAGACTTAGTAAATCTTGAGAAATGGACTTAACAACTTACCTATGTCTAAAATTGTTCTTCTTAGAAGTCCATTCAGATACCTTTAACTTCTAACACTTGGTTCTCTAAATCTAGAACCCGTTTATGCAAATACTTTTAGCCATAGGTAGCTTACCTTCCAACTTAAAGATTGAGTGTTTTGTTGCTCAAAACTTTACACTGTGGAAGGAGAACAGACCAAAACATTAACATCAAATTTTGCGCTTGTTTCAGAAAACAGTGAACACCTTCACATATGTATGTTCCTACTCATAATTCTCATAGCCTATTTACAATTAGGCTCTCAAACTTTAACCATAGACTCATTAACTATGGAATCAGACATCTACAAAAGGATTCTTGAAATAATCAAGCACAGAAGGAGAATACACAGAAACATCGGGTGCAATTTTTCTTCATTACTAGAGAACTTTCACATCTGGATGAGAGAGCTAATCTTCATACTTCTCAAGAGTCTAATCACTTGTAATTCTTTTGAATTCTTGTATTCTACACTCCCTCATATTTGCCCCGACATTTTCTTTGTATATATAGGCAAATATTTACAAGCTCATGACCATACAAAGTATATGATGAGCTGACTCTAAATTAATGTACATATGTATACACATCTTCATCTTCTGGATATGCACTTCCTTCATGCTTCATAACTTGATCTTTTCTTCAATCCTTAACTTCCAAGCCTTCATCAAAACTTCAATTGTTGATTTCCCTGCACCAACAGCTCCCCCTCAATCATCAATTGAGGTTTTCTGTAACTTCTTTATACCTGCCATGTCTTTGAATCTCTGTAGCTTTGGCCCATCCAAGCTTTTGGTTAGCATATCAGCTATCTGATCTTTTGTTGAAGTATGTACTACTTCAATCTCTTTATCCATCACCTTCTCTCTTAGAAAGTGATACTGAATCTCAATGTGTTTAGTCATGGCATGAAAAACAGGATTAGCAGCTAAATACAATGAACTCATGTTATCTCCATGAATAGTGGGTGTACTCTGTATGATGTCAAAACTCTTCATAAGAGTCTTTAGCCATATCACCTCCTTTGCAGCTTCCACTATACCTTTGTACTCAGCCTCTGTAGATAATAAAGCAACTTTGTGTTGCTTCTTTGAACACCAAGAAATTAACTTATCTCCCACATAACACAAGTATCCATATGTTGATCTCCTATCATCAGGATTACCTGCCCAATCTGCATCATTATATATCTTGATGTTTGTATCTGATGTAAAACCATAATACAAACCCTCTTTGAGTGTACCCTTAATGTACCTTAACACTCTTTGTCCTGCAATCCAATGTTCTTTCCTAGGGAAATGCATGAATTGAGACAATACTCCAATTGCATATGACAAGTCAGGCCTAGTTAAAGTAGCATAGATCAGACTACCAACCAAACTTTGAT